>JAODGB020008444.1:0-12623 GCA_027574905.2 Earota dentata | reverse complement strand
TAATTATACGCGACACAAATCGCTGGGTAAACTGAAGAACCTGACCGTCGATATATAACGAGCTATAACTAAATGATGTAATGATGGTACTGGAGTTTTATTAATGTTAGAGTAGTTTTACATTGCAATTTCATCATTTATTTTCTGCGAAGCAATAAAACAAAAAAAAAACAAAAGATGCTCTGCTCATGGTTTACATTAATTACACGGAACTGCAACAAAATACACGCTGTAGTTGTTGACAGTTTGAACTCAGAGATGGCGTTAGTATTCACATTTGGGATTTGGTTTGTTTTGTTTGCAAAAAAAAATGACAAATGAAGAATTAATGAGTTATGAAACAAATGAAGCAATTATAAAGTGCTTTCAGACTGTTTCAGACGGCGCGGCGGGTTATTAGTTAAACTAATAACTTAAATTGGCTTTACTGAATAGTGAATTTTACTTAATTTTCATAGTGCACGCTGTTCGCGTTATTTCCAACACTGACACTTGGGATCCTTGGGATTTTTCATTACTTCTTTCTTCCAGCTCGGGCCCACAACGCCCTCATCCCTCTGAGGGCGACGTGTGCTCGAAAATAATAAGAACGCAGAAAGAGAGAGCGAGGAACGTTTTTCATTAAGCTTTTTTATCTTCGTTTTCTGTTGTGTTGTTGTCTCGGGAAACAGGGGAACAAATTGGTTTCGCTGGCTTTTAATTACCAACAACAAGTAAATCCTTTTTTTTTCAAATTATATACAGGATATATAAATATTTATGATACTGAAGTGTTGAAGAATTAAAATGTTGCTTCCGGAGGAATTGAATTGAAGAAACGCCGAAAATCGAAAACAATGAAATGAATTATGACATTGTTCCAATGCGGGTTTTAGGCTCCAAACACAAGTACTTAATCTTCATCTGTAGTGTAACCAAGACCACTAGTTGTTCAACATACAACTGTTATTGTTGCTTGCTGCCTGGTTTAATTACAGCGAGCAGTCAAATGTGGAAATTCAATTACGTCATTCAGCCATTCATCATTCGCACTACGCGCACTTTATGAGTGTGAGAACATGAAACAAACATTGGGAAACACTCATTATTAATATCTACACTCTCCACGATCAATTAAATAAAATTCGGAACATCGGAACGTGGCGGAAGCTGTATTCGCGTGTAACTGTGTACACTTTCATCATGTCTCTTGTTGATCTTTTGTTTTTGATTGTTTTTCATTTGTTCTCTTTGCGCTGCTTTTTCATCGCGCTTCGGCATCGTTTTATTCGTTTTTGGCGGCTCTGGTGGTGTTTTTAATGCGGCGTGGAGTTGACCACATCAAGACAGGCCGCGTTTTAATTAAATTAATTCGAGTTGCTCCAAAATATCCATCCAACACGGCGCAGCGCTCGCTTGTAACAAAAGAGCCAAACGAAATTAACGAAACAAAAGCACGTAACATAAACAAACCACCATCAGAAACAAATGAAAACTACTGTGCGCAGTGTCATGGCGTTGCAATTTATAACAATTTTTTCACGTTACTTCAACACATTAATTAATTACCCTTAAGGCTTAGGCTTAATCAATCAACATATTGTTTCGGTTACATTCCCAGCATTCCAAGCTTTGAATTCCTTCAAACGAAACTGTTTTTTTGAACTGTTAAAGCGATGCAAGTGGAAATCTTATGTTCGAATGTTTGCCTATCGTTATGTTGCGTTGCGTTTAAGTGCATGTGGTCAACGATGGTGTATAATTAATGAGCGCTGGCCGACGGCGCTGTGGCCCGCCCATCCGCCCACCCGGTTTGTTTTTTCTTTCTTAATTGACTTTCAACTGGCAACTTAATGGGTGGCGGACACGCTCCGCGCGCGCTCCAGTTGATATCACTTCGGCCGACAATCGTTTCCTATCGGACCTGCCGGCCATTAATAGATAAACGCAGACAATTCAATAAACCATTTTGTTTAGCTTTTCTAAGCACGTAATTGATTTACGTTTCCATTTATGTATTTGGAATTTATCAATTGATGTGACAGGTCACGCCAACTATGAATTATACGAGGAACTACACGAATAGCAACTAAAACAAAACACTGCTTGCTGAGTTTTGTGCTTCGTTATTTTATAAACTCGAGTTTTTCCTCATCGTTGTCACAGCGCACTGCCGTTGACTGGGCACTTTTCGCCGGGAAAACTTCGCCCCTAATGGTGGGACATTATCCCACGCTTGTCCGCTTGTCGCGGCGCTGTCGTTTTCCAAACAGTCGCTGCGAAAAGCGCGCAGAGCGCAGTAATTACAACAAAGTTGTCTTCGTTTCACTTCGCTCATGCTGTTCACTTAGCGCGAGATAAAACTGACATATTGCGTTACGGCAATTTTCCCGCGGCGAAAATTTACAATACAATGTTGCTGCCTGCTGGGGAACTGCGCTCGGAACGTTAGAGTGTGGAAAAAGTGCACAAACGTCGCACGTCGGATTCGGATGTGATGGGTGATAAGAACAAACATGACCAAAGTACATAGTAACATGACATGATGGTGCACAAAATGGACGCGCGCGGCGGGTTGGTTTTTGTTTTTTTTGTGTGTGCGGATTAATGCTTTGAGAGATAAAAAGTGCATTAGCAAAGTGCACCACAAAGTTTCAGCGCAAGTTAAATGAGAAAGTTATTCATTGCGTACGTTTAGGGTTGCATGCCTTAACAATGACATCAATTTGAACTGCTACAGTACAAAGTACTGATTCAACGCTTGAAATACACGGAGAACGGACTGGTAACCATGGCAACCAACGTTGTTTATGTTTACATGTATCGTCATGGTTACCAGTCAGTACAGTGCTTTCAAAGCGTAGGTTAGTTCTGTTTGCATCTGCTTTGTGTTTTCAACAGTTTTGCATCAATTCAGGGTCAGTGACCACGTGAAATGCAAATATTATCTATTTCCATGCAATATTAACGTGTTACTAATCTCTGCTTCTTCTGTTTATCTTCCAACGCTGCTCTTTCCTGCCACTAACACTAACCAGGACTCAAGTGTAAGTAACCTTATTTAAACATAACCTTTAAAGATACAAAAAAAAACAAATGTTGTTTATTCACGTTGCTAATACTGTGCAATAATTTTTTAGATACGGACAATCAGCGCGTGATCATTCACGTGCGCGACGTGAACGACGAGCCGCCCTATTTCATCAATCGGCCGCTGCCGATGCAGGCGGTGGTGCAGCTGAACGCGCCGCCGAACACGCCCGTCTTCACGCTGCAGGCGAGAGACCCCGACACCGACCACAACATCCACTACTTCATCGTGCGCGACCGCACCGGCAATCGCTTCGAGGTGGACGAGCGCTCCGGCGTGGTGCGCACCCGCGGCACCGACCTCTTCCAGCTGGACATGGAGTACGTGCTCTACGTGAAGGCGGAGGACCAGAACGGCCGCGTCGACGAGCGCCGCTTCCAATCCACCGCCGAGGAGCGGCTATCGATTGTCGGCGGCAAGCGCGCGCCGCAATTCTACATGCCCAGCTACGAGGCGGAGATTCCCGAGAACCAGAAGAAGGACTCCGAGTTAGTAGCCAAGCACCAGGCATTAATAACAGCCCCCCCATCCGCTCAGATTCATAGTCTGCGACTGCGAAAAGGGTTGTAAAACACATCTGCAAAAATTCTGCGCTTGGCACTGGTTCAACTCAAGTTTTCCTCCTCTTTTTTTGGTGTCTGGTCCAGTCAGCAACTTCAGGGATGCGCCAGACGTATTTTTTCAACTTCATTTTGATTATTTATGTTGTCCAGACACTTTTGGCAAACGCTGATTCTGGCGATAAATAAGAAAGATGCTTCCACATCAACATAACCTCATTTGAACAGTTTGCTATTAAAATCTTCCTAGAAAATCGAAATAATAAAATGAAAGCTTAGTTATTATTTATTCTTTATTCTTTATTTTTACTTATGCAACATCTACTGAATCGTTAAATCAACGCTATTGTTATTCCCACCGCCGCTTTGTGCCGCGCATAAATCTGCTCCAGACATATTCAATTTAATTTTCGCTTTGCCCGGCGCGCCGCGGCGTTTGGGTGCGAACTCTGGCCGTGGTCGCTTTCCATTTTCCATATTTACATTCAAATAGCGAGGCGCTCAGTTTTCGAAATTTACTTACCGCGACCCCACCAGCCCACAATGATGCCCAACATGGCGGGGCGAGCCATGCGCGAGCACGAATTCGCTGTTAATTGAATTCAGGCATTCAGGCGCATGCGGCGCACATGTTGATTAGTTATTCAGGTGTCTTTCCGCGGCGATGGCGTGCAAATGAATGCTTAACGCTGTTTGCTGCTGCACTTTACTCCGAAATAATATCAACAATAATGTTTGGATGTTTTAACCGTGTAACTGCACAAAGTTCAAAACGATTGTAAACGACTTTGGGGGTAGGTGGCTATAATTATAACATGATTAATCAATTCCCCAACCCAAAGTTGTGAGCGTTGTTGCGGAAGCAGAAGCAAAGTTGGAATTGCTGCGCCTGTGCAAACAACCAACTTGATGTCACTTCCTAATCACACTTCATTTGCCCCAGCACGCATATTGCACATGTTTGGAGTGGTGCAATTGCGCATTAAATGCCAGCCAAAGTGCAGCTGAAATTGTTAAGATTAGCTTTCAACTGTTTATTCATGAATATGCACCACTTCACACACGTCTGGGCGTCTCCGCCATTTTGTCATCCTTCCAAGTCAAGTCAAGTCAAGTCGCGAACATAATATTTATAGCGATATTAAGATAAGATACGCTGATTAGAAATGCCAAAACCTGCTCCCTGGCCATTACAATCTGCGGTGTAATGTAATTACAGCTAATGCATGTTTCATAAGTGAGTGTCACACCGTAGATGGTATCCGAGTAGGGGTAATTATGGCCGCCGCCGCCGCCGCCGAGTATCGCACCTGTAATCTCAGCAGGGGTAATGTTTATTTGATGGAAATTGCTCGGCGGTCGGCGGCGCGACGCACGAAACGCCAAAAGTCGCCATCTGATAAGAAAAGGATAATTTATCCCTGCTAGCAAAACCAGACAGACACAAAAAGTGACATTTGTTACGAATCCAAGCAGATTTTATCAGAGTTTCATGTCTGAAGCCATCTGAAGCTGAAAATTATTGGGCTTTTTATGTGCTAACGTGTGTTTTACAACCCTTGAATTGAAAATTGCAATATTCAATATCTCATGTTCTTGTTTTTAGTATAATCTCAGTGAAGGCGAAGTCATTCGCTGATCGTGAGATCCGCTACACTTTGAAGGCTCAAGGCCAAGGCGCTGGCACGTTCAACATCGGCCCAACGTCCGGCATCGTGAAGCTCGCCAAGGAGCTCGACTTCGAGGACTTGCGCCAGCCGCACGTCTACTCGCTGGTGGTGACAGCGACCGAAGACTCGGGCGGCTTCTCCACTTCCGTCGAGGTAACTTGAATTGCAAATCCTGATGATGCACTGCGTGCTAATGCTGTTCCGTTTTAGCTCACCATCCGCGTGACGGACGTCAATGATAACGCGCCTAAATTCGAACTCCCTGACTACCAAGCGCATAATATCGACGAGGATTATCCGCCGGGCACGACCATCTTGAAAGTCAAAGCGATGGACTCTGATAGCGGCGCGAACGCCGAGATTGATTACAGCGTCTCCGACGACCACTTCAGCGTCGATCCCAGCGGCATCATCTCCATCAATAAGCAGTTGGATGCGGATAATAACAACGCTTACTATGAGTTTATCGTCACGGCGAAGGACAAGGGCGAGCCGGCGAAGACCGGCACTGCTACCGTGCGCGTCTACACGAAGAACAAGAACGACGAGGAGCCGAAGTTCTCCCAGCAGGTGTACACACCGAACGTGGACGAGAACGCCGGGCCGAATACGTTGGTCACCACTGTGGTGGCGTCCGACAAGGATGGTGACAATGTGAGGTTTGGTTTTGTCGGCGGGGGCACGAGCTCCGGGCAGTTTGTCATTGAGGAAATCACCGGCGTCATTCGCCTGCACGGCAAGGCGATCACGCTGGACAAGGACAAATACGAGCTGAACGTCACCGCGATGGACGACGGCGCGTGCTGCGCGAACGGCGACCAGACCATTCACACCAGCACGGCGGTCGTCGTCGTCTTCATCACCGACGTCAACGACAACAAGCCGATCTTTAACGATTGCGGCACTTACTACCCGAAGGTGGAGGAAGGCGCGCCGAACGGCTCACCGGTGATCAAAGTGCACGCCACCGACGAGGACAAGGGCGTCAATGGACAAGTCAAATACTCCATTGTCCAGCAGCCCAATCAAAAGGGCACCAAGTTTACTGTCGATGAGGAAACCGGCGAGGTTTCCACCAACAAAGTTTTCGATCGCGAGGGCGACGACGGCAAGTTTGTCTCGGTGACTGTCAAGGCGACGGATCAAGGCGAGCCGTCCCTCGAGGGCGTCTGCTCCTTCACCGTGGAGATTACAGATGTTAATGATAATCCGCCATTGTTCGACCGGCAGGTATGTTTCGAGTTTTATTGCGAAATTCCAGCTCCACCGGCGCCCGTATTTCATTTGCTGCATTTTTGCCCCGCCGTCCGCACACCGCGCCGCAGAAATATGTGGAGAATGTCAAGCAGGACGCGAGCATCGGCACGAATATCCTGCGCGTCTCCGCCTCGGACGAGGACGCCGACAACAACGGCGCCATCGTCTACACGCTGAACGCCGGGCCCAACCATCAGGACCTCGAATACTTCGAGATCCAGCCGGAGTCCGGCTGGATCGTCCTCAAGAAGCCGCTCGACGTAAGTGCAACCGAATGGCTTGCTTCTCTCTCTCTCTCTCTCTACCACTCTATTGCATTGCCTCTTTGTTCTCACTTTATATTGAATCCGAAACGGACGCGCAATCGTTTGTCGTGTACATGTGTCTCGCCGTTGCTCTCTCTTTCTCCGCCCCCCCTCTCTCGCCCCTAGCATCGGAAACAACGTCCCAGCTGCGAATGGGTTGCGAATGCGTGAATGCGTAATGAGCGCTGTGTCTCGATGATGACGATGATTGTGAATCAGTGAATCCGGATGTGCTTGGGTTTTGGGTGCGTGTGCGAAATACATTTCAGGCACAGAACGCCGAGAAGGAACATATGCCGCCCCCCCTCAGCTGCAGACGACGCCGCAGCGAGCTGATTCCCTAGGTACGAGTGGATATAGCTGCTTCTTCTGTATTCTTCATTTCAGCGCACCTTTGTTTGAGTTGCTCTGATCTCTCGGCAGATCGATTGCACTGATCTAAAATCTTTATTGACTAAGTTCTTTTATACGGCACACCTTGCATAACAATGTACCTATGGGGTGCATTTCGATTTAATCTTTTTTAGTGCAAATCGACGCCGCGCTTGGCACTTGGCATTTCCTTTCGAGATTTGGCCTGATTGCAGACGACTGATAAGCGAACAATACTTGGCGACTGGTTGTACTTCCGGCGCTGTTGTTCGCTTTCAGCGCGTCAAACAATGGATTTCTGTGTTTCGGCGCGAGTGCCAGGCGTCGGGGTCGGTTCCAACTAATTTTGACAAGTAGCAAGGGAAATTGCTTTTTGATACCAGGTGCTACCGGCCCAGTTTTTGGGCGTCCGCTGCGATGGGGGCGCCGATTTTTGTGTGACGGCCATTTTTGCTCTCCTCCTTTGACCAAAAACCACTTGGATTGCAGCCCACGAGCCGTTTTTTTGCGTGAATTTCTGTGTGTCTGACCCTCATGTGCCACCGAATTTTTTGCCCATTTTGACCATTTTTACAAGTGAATTTTTTACAGGAGACTTGTCGACACACTTTGAACTAAAAAAAGCAAAAATATTACTAATGTCTAACCGTAGTCAGTTGTCTTTACACACAATTTTGGTCACCCAGTGTCGCGAGAGGCCGCTTTTTTGAAACCCGGGGATTTGGGCGATCGGCACTCTTGCGGCGCTTCGACATTGTGACATTTTTAATCCTGTGTATGGGGCGGCGTACTAACTTTGACTAAAACCTCTCTCAAACCAAAACAAACAAAAAAACATTAACAACTCAAGTAGAACACCGTTAACCATCGCGTTCTGATTGCGGAACGGAACGTCCATCGGTTTTTGAAGGTCGTTTTTCAAAACTGCTCAAAACCTCTAAACGAAAAAAAAAGAACAAAACGTGAAAAGAAACATGGAGACTTTTTGCACATCCTTGTTCTCCCGCCCCGCCCCAAGTGTTTTTGAGACTTTTTTTGCATGACCATAATATAACTGCCTGCTTCGTCAAAGTTTTCGTTACGTTCCTTTTTTTATCATATCAAAATATCGATATACGAACCAGCTGTTTTGTACTATACGTTAATTTTTTATAACGAACGAAAAAAATCTTTAAAAAAAGCGAAAAGTTTTGTTTAAAAAATTGCACCTTTCTGTTTCTTCGGCGTTTCCGCCACCGTTCGACCGAATTCGACCCAGCAGGGATGCTATTCAGTAAGTAAGGTGTTCAACCCACCGGAATCGAGAGAGAGAGACCCGGAGCCGAGTAGCGGAGCCAGCAAATGCCGATCACAACCTCCCGTTGCATATTTGATCACTTACCACGTCGCATTGCGTGTGTTGACCTTCTCTCTTAGACCTCTTTTGATTTGAGCCGTACTTGACTGAATAATGCCGATTTCCATTTCTGCCGCCCACCGGCGCATTTCGGCCGCGAGCCCGTACGTGATTCCAAAGCGCAAGTGGTGGGCGGCGCGCGGAAATGCGAAGTCGGCGTGTTTTCGGGGGCCCGCTGTACTCGAACCTCACCGCCACCCCCCACTCACCAAGCCGCCACGCGCTACTCTCTGCAACTCTCTGTAACTGTAACCTCTAACAATGCTTATCTAGAGCGAGCCCAGTAACTGATTAATCCGCTAAATTTCAATCGGGCACTGCTTGCGAATCGAATTGGTAACGTTAACGCTAACCCTAACCCTCGGTGTAGATGTAAATGTGCAAGGTGCGCTGAGGTCCGTGTGCTAGTTGTCAAAATTTGGAACGCTCGAAATTTGCGCTCGATGATGCTATCGGATTAATATATACGATCTCTTTGTGTTTGTGTGATTGCGTTTGGATTTTCCGTTCTCTTCCGTTTCGTTTTTACAAAGAGACCTCCTCAGTTCATAGTTCTGAAGAGCAGCTTTCCGTTTTTGGTTCCCCCTTTTTTTTTGTATTTGTTTTCCCCAATTTTAGTTTCCGAGTTTGGCGTAATTTACTTACGTAATGTATTTTAATTGATTGATTGATTATCTCTCTTGAATTTGAGTGTGTTCTATTTGGTTTGTCCCAATGAGCCCCTGACCTGACCGTGCCCTTATACTTTAGCGAGACAGGTATCGACTGCGCGTGCGGGCCTCGGACAGAGGCGAAGCCCCTTTGTATGCGGACGTGGACGTTGAGTTAGACGTCGTAGACAGGAACAATAAGCCACCTCTGTGGGACGTGAATGTGTACGGCCCCATTCACATCAAAGAAAATGTCACAGTGGGTACTGTAGTGACATCCGTGAAAGCCAGGTTGGTATTTGTCGCCCGCATCGGCCGATGCGATTGAGATTGAAGCGCTGGCGATTTGAGATGAGTAACGAGAAAACCCGCCGGAAAAAGGCCAGCCGACGTGCGCGCCGTGCTCTGGACGTCCTCGCGCGACCATCACTGCAACTTGGGTGGGAATGTGGGTCCGGTAAAGCGACGCGTCGCGCCTTTCGGCCGCTTGGGTTCCGCGGTGCGGCCAAACATTTTCTGGCGCACAGTCGTTCGAAATTTCTATTCGCTACTGCGCATCATTCTGGGTGTCCCGGGCACGAGCGCGGAATACCTTCCAGGAAACACACAGTCCATCCGACACACCACTCTTACTGACTGCTGCCCTCCCCGCCTATCTTCGCCCCGCCCCCCCTGCCCCGCCCCATCGCCTTTCACATCAAACGAAAGCAGAAAAGACAGTGCTGCCACGACTTATCCAACTAACACTTGGTTGCTCTTATTATTGTTGTTGTTCCGGCGCGCGCGCAGCGAGAAACGTACAAGCTGGAGGCCACCGCGCAAGACAAGGGCTACCCGCCGCTCTCACGCTCGGTGGAGGTGCAAATCGATGTCGTGGATCGGGCGAACAACCCACCCGTATGGGACCACGTGGTCTACGGGCCGATCTACATACGAGAGAACCTGCCGGTCGGGGCAAAGGTCGTGTCGGTGAAAGCCAGGTCGGTGCCTCCCCCCTGTCAGTGTGGTTGCTCGTGCGGCGCAGCACGCCTGCTGCACGGCACACGGTGGTCTGTTTGTGCACGCTTCACCTCCCCCCTCCCCCATTCAACGGGACCCAAGTGGGCGGCCAGCACGCGCCCCCTCTTCGGCCTTCATTATCTATATTAATTAACTTATTATATATATTCTTATATTTACTTATTAATTCATTTGCCCCACCGCCCAGCTCCCCAAAATCATCCCACAACAACAATGTACGAATACGTATGGTCTGATGGTCGACCCCCCACTCCGCCACTCCATCCGACTGAAAACAACACTCGATCACAACACACACACCAAACGCAAAACACTCAAAACTACAGAAAATCAATCATATCAACAATCATAAATCATGTCCCTCCACTCTCCAACTCTTCACGCCTGGAAGTACTAACAGAAAAACCTCCATCACCATCACCGGAATGGACTGAACGCTGTTGACGCCTGCACCACACGCAACACACTGGCTTCTGGGGCATTAAGGGTCATTGCAACACTTCAACAACGTTCAGTCAAGAACCAGCTCAACCCCCCTGTTCTCTTCATCACCTCCCGCTCAGTCCACCCTCCACCCCCCCCAGCCCAGCTCTCACCGAGAAACATCTCGATAACGCCACACGAATTCATCTCATTAGTGATTAATTACCATTACCAAATGCGAAGTGTATGTAGTCTGTTTTGATGGGGGCTAAATTTCCGCATCCGTTCTTTGGTGGGGCGCAAAAGCATTTTGGGTGTCGCGAATTTGGGGGATTTCACTAATATTCACAGCGGCGCTAGTTTTCACGCACCGCCAACTAACCGAGCCGAGCCGCGCATGAAAGTGCAAACGATTCATGCTGATACTATGTTTCTATATACTATCAAAACGGATAGCGTACCAGATCTGGGCACGATGCACACACCGCGCGCCGGCCGTGTTTCGCGCCCCCCTCGCGCTGGGAAAGGATTCCTTTGGCACTCGCCCTCGTTGAATTCGTTTTCGATTCGTAACTCGTAACTGTAACCAATTTTGCGTTTTGTTTTACCGTTGTCTCCTAGGTTCGCAGTAAGCATTAAGTTTATGACGAATTAAAGCAACGTTTTTGATTTTTGCTGCATGATATATCAACCTTTGGGATTAGTGATTTTCTGTTGCGGTGCGCGCCCAAGGACTTCTCTTCCAGGGCGCCAGGGGCAGGCCGACACAGCGCGTGTGCATCGCAGATATTTTTGCACCGACTTTCAAAATTTTTCAATTCACGAATCCAAAAAAAAAAGACGAAAGAAAAAACACGATATCGATGAATGCTTTCGCGATGATTTTTCATTGAATTTTGTTTCGTACTTTTTCGTTTTTTGCATGTGGCTGAAATGATTTTCATTATTTTTGTAAACAAGCCATGTCTAAATTTGTACCAGAACCATACTTTTTTGTTGGTTTCGTTTTGATTTTGATTTTGATCCGAGCGATCTCAGAAGAAAAAAGAATTGCAAAAAAAAAGATGAAAGCTTTTTTGTTCGTGAAGCAGCGCAGTTGCGTGCGAAAGTAAAACGTTCCGTTTGTTTTGATAGTAGTGACCAGACTATTGCAAAACACCGCGAGGCGTGAAGATGGACAGTGTCCATCTTCGTGCCTGGCCTGCATCTGGAAGGACGCGGCGTTAACGTTCTATCCCCGCTTTAGCTCCGGCATCGAGAATAATCCGACGGTGTTCTACCGGCTGATGCCCGGCTCGACCGCGCAGACCAACAAGTTCCACACGTTCTACCTGCAGCAGCGGCCCGAGAACGGCTTCACGTGGGCGGACATCAAGGTCAATCATCCGCTGGACTTTGAGAGCATTAAGGAGTACAATTTAACCATTCGTGTCGAGGTGAGATGATGGCACAAAGTGGCAGCTTGGTCTTGATCTTGCATTGTGCTTCTGTTTAGAACAATGGCGCTCAACAATTGGCCTCCGAGGCGACGGTGTACATCATGCTCGAGGACGTCAACGACGAGATCCCGCTCTTTACCGAGCGCGAGCAGGAGACGGTGCTGGAGGGCGAGCCCATCGGCACGAAAGTTACCCAAGTTAATGCCATTGATAAGGATGGCACCTTCCCGAATAATCAGGTTCGTACAACTTTCTAAGACCTTATAACCGTCTAATGAAATTTTTGGTTCAATTCTAGGTCTATTACTTTGTTGTGGACTCATCACGTAACGAAGGGAAGGACTATTTCGAAATCAACCAGCAGACCGGGGAGGTATTCACCAAAGTGGTCTTTGATCGTGAGAAGCAAGGCGCCTACGCCCTGGAGGTCGAGGCTCGAGATGGTGCTCCATCGGCGCGTC
>JAODGB020008422.1:0-11429 GCA_027574905.2 Earota dentata | reverse complement strand
TTGGTTTCGACAATGATAGCTTCCTTAGGGCTAATTCAATCTGGGGCATTCTTCGTGGCTTGGAAAGTTTCTCCCAGCTCATTTACAAAGACGACAATAAACTGGTGTTGAATTACACGGATATTAACGACACACCGCGATTTAGCCATCGAGGAATTATGTTAGACACGGCGCGACATTTCATCCCTGTTGATATGATATATAATATAATGGACGGAATGGTTTATAACAAGTTGAATGTGTTTCACTGGCATATTGTAGATGACCACTCTTTTCCATACCAGAGTACAGCCCTTCCAGAGTTAAGGTTTGACTGAGTAATATTCAATAACATACAGAAATATGCAGTTTTATTAATTGCAGCCAACGCGGTGCCTACAATCCGTTCTTCCTGGTATACAGTGTTGAGGACATCAAAGGTATTATTGAATATGCTCGAGTGAGAGGAATTCGTGTTATTGTAGAAATAGATACTCCTGGTAAAAGATATTTCAAATATTGTAAGACTTGTCCAATCTAACTGAAAACGGAATTTTAGGACATACACGTTCTTGGGGTGAAAGTCACCCAGAAATATTATCCAAGTGCATTGTTGATGGCGAATGGACAGGACAATATGGCCCGTTTGATCCAACCGTCTATTTGCTGTACAATTTACTGCAGGAGTTTTTCAATGAAATTTTTGATGTGTTTCCAGACCAATGGCTGCACATTGGAGGTGATGAAGTCGACTATGCTTGCTGGTATATATTTTATTAAGATAAAATTTCAACATTTTTATATGAGCATATTCTCTAGGAAACATCACAAACACATCGCGAAATTCATAAGAGATCATAATCTTCAAAACTTTACTGGATTGGAATACTATTATTTTGATAAACTCTTCGACATCATTGATCGTCACGATCGTACATTTATTGCGTGGGAAGAATTGTTCCACAGCAATGGACACCGGATTGATAAAAATGTCGTTTATCAAACCTGGATAGGCAACGGTTACGACGCAGCAGACATAGTAATAAATAAATATTTGAAAGATTGCTTTTCTCTAATATTTATTGCATTTGTTTTAGATTACTAGGGCGGGGCATAAAGTGATATTTTCTTCCACTAGTTGGTACTTGTCTCAACTGGTGACTGGAGGTGATTGGAAGAAGCTGTACGATACGGATCCCCATTTTATAAAAGGTAGTAACGAGCAGAGGGAGCTAATGATTGGCGGGGAGGCTTGCATGTGGTCCGAAAATGTGGACGCCACAAATGTGCTCACCCGAATATGGCCGCGCGCATGCGCAGTAGCTGAGAAGTTGTGGTCTCCGATGAATGCCGATATTTTTGAGGAAGCCGCTAAAAGATTGGAGGAGCACACTTGTCGCATGATTCGGAGGGGTATTCCAGCGCAACCTCCCAATGGACCGGGTTATTGTTTATAATTTTGATTATAAGTATGTACTTCCAAGCTGTAGTTTTGCATTTATTGTAAAAGTCTATAAATATTGTAAGATTATGTTTATCTTGCAGTCTTATACATATATGATAAAGTGCATTGCCTCCATACATATCTGTTCTACGGAAAAGAATGCGCATTGTCTCGCTTGGAAAAGTCACCAAATACTTGCTGTTATATGCAAACCATAACCCTAACCTAACATGAAGTTGCTTGGTTGTCAAGATTGCAAGAAGTTTGGTGTAGACCTCTAAACAGAAACACTGTAAACACCAAACCATTTAAATACATCTCTAAATTTTAACGAAAAATCTGCATTACGAGGCAAATTTCAATTTGAACATTCCTACTTGGTTACGTGTTGAAACACCAACAAGATTTGGCTATTTGTGCACCTTTTACGATGTTTACAAAATCCCCACTGATCGACGTCTACGCTGCCAGTCTGTGGTTTGTACAGTATGTATGCATTGTAATGATGTCACGTGCATAATTTATAAAAATGACCTCACATTGTAAACAAAGCTCAGTTGCTCGGCTGCAGTGTAGCGAGGCGCGCGCTCGCTTAAATTCGCATTACGCTAATAATACTGCTTGTGCTGCTTGCGCTTGAAATCGTAGAGAAGCGGAATTGACCTTGCAACAAGTGTAAATATTCTGCTCAAAATGGTGTGTAACTCAATGTTACCGGTGGGTGCAATCCTTCTACCAAACATCGGCGGATACTTTTCAAGCCTTTCAGTGCGTAAAAACATGGGATGGTATGCAACCCTTAAAAAGCCGCATTTCAGCCCTCCTCAATGGGTGTTTGCACCCGCATGGACGTTCTTATACTCCTCCATTGGCTACTCATCGTATCTTGTCTGGAAGCACGGTGGTGGATGTAGCGGTATGTTTGTAATCAAGCTATCATGCATTAGTAATTTGTAATGCAACAAATAATTCAGGTCCGGCACGCATTCCGCTCATGGTCTATGGTGGGCATCTGTTGCTGAATTGGTCCTGGACTACAATATTTTTCTCCATGCATAAACTAAAACTCGTAAGACAATCTTTTCTTAAACTATGATAATCCGAATACGCCATGTTTTATTTGCTTTGTTTTATCATCATTTTAGTCACTTTATGAATTAATCGCCGTCGATGTGACGTCGGTTTTAACTGCGTACTTGTTCTACCAAGTGAAACCTTGCGCAGGTTGGCTTTTCCTACCGTACTTCGCATGGTTGGGATATGCGACTGCATTGACATATTCTATCGTGCAAGAAAATCCAGATGATGAAACTCAAGGAGCAACTATTTCTGAAATAAAAGACGAATAAAATTCTAGCTTAAAATAGTAAAGATAGTAACAACATAAAACAGACTGCTTGCATATAGTTTTAAGCTTAAGCATTTACTAACGTATAAGAATACTAAGTTGTTTTGGGTTGGAGAAAGATTGATTTATATTTAGAAACTCAGTAAAACCGATAATGAATAGTACACACGTACATATGTATGCTTTCATACACTTTGATTTTTTATGTTCACATTTGGAATTACATTTGAATTTTTTAAGTGCTTAGAGCATATCCCTTAAAATCCTGTCCAATGTATAATATCTTGTTTGTTCTAATCTTAAATCTGTGATTTTGCAGTGTTGTTTAAGCAAAGGTTTTCATATGTGTTTTACTATAGGCAACCAAATGTACACATTCTTTGTTACACACGATTCAAAAACGCGATGCTTTTTATCTCCCGCAAGGACTACCAATAAATAACAATAATTTAAATAAAAACCATGTGTGTCTGCTTCCTTGTTTTACTTTATACTATATACGTACAATTCGAGGCATACATACTTTGATATATTATTGTCGATGTCTCTTATCCATATTATAGTAGATTGGATTGCTTGCATCAACAATTGAACAGATAATTAACAAGTCATCCAAACGTTATTCAAAGTAAAAGCGTACTTGTAGTCTTTTGTTTAAATTAATCCTAGATTTTCTTGTTGCAAGAACTTCATAAACTCACTACTCATATAAAAAATATCGTTACAAATTTAAGACTCTGTCGTTCAGAATGTGTAAATGTTAAAGTTTCTTGTATCAAAACTCTCTAGCAAGTGCAGCCATCACGTGCTTGAGAATTCGTATTTTTTACCACCAGTCAATCCAATACACAGGTTTCAGATCAATTACATTATTGTCAAAAGTCAAAAGTTTGCATAAATCCAAACTAATTATGTGCAACCGACTCAGTATCATTTCATACAAAAGACTTTCATAGCTCCTCTTCAAACTTCTTTGAGTATCCATCAGTAACAAAATGAAATATGTCCACAGCTGGTAAACGTAGAACTGCATGGGAAAGGTGAATAAACGCAACATGCATCGCGTTACAAGTCAATGGAATATCGAAATCAATGTCGAATGGAATGAAAATAAATTACTCCAACCGATCGAGGCATGCGCACCCGATGGATATGTGGTTGGCTCATCATTTCAAATTTAAAGCTGTGCCGTCTTCGCTTTGCCCACGACGACAAACACTTTTTGCAGCGCGGACGTGATGCAATGCGTGCCGGCGACAAACCATCCCGGTTTCTGCTTCCACATGCAGCAGACCAAATAGACCGGCACTGAGGTGAGTATCATTAGCAGACCAATGCCCGTTTCCACCGGGCTGGCAATCATCGGTACGGCAGTCACAAACACGGTGGCAAGGAGGTAGAGAATCGGCCAAATTAAGTTCACTTTGATCGGTCGCTCCAAGTTCGGTTGCTTCCAGCGCAGCCAAGGTAGGCAGAGAACTGATGCGCCAATGCTCAACTAAAAAAAGCAAACGGTGTGTCAACAATAAATGTACATTTGACGGTGACTTATTGTAAATTTACTTACCCAGGTGGCAAACCCAACGTAGTTAATCAATGCGAAAATATTGCTCGAGGTGAGATACAGCATTGACAGGATAGCCTGAAAAGCAGTAAATTTTATTTATTTGCACACATTCCACGTTTGCATTCAACGCAATTTCATTATCAAACGTTACGAGGAGGGAAAATCGAACTTGCCATGGCAATAACAGCAGGAGTCGGCGTTAAGCGCTTCGATTGGATCATCGTCAGCAATTCCGGCATTTGTCCATGTATGGCGCCCGCGTAGAACAGGCGGGATGAAGTTAGTAGGATTCCGTTGACGGCGCCGAACGTCGATAACGCAACAAAGACGGGAATTGTCCACGCCAGTGGCCCGAACAGACGATTTGCAAACGATACGGCAACGGCTTCGGAACCCAGCACTTCCGCAGGGGAGAGCGTCGTATAGAACGCCACGTTCGTGAAGACATACACAATCGTCACCAGTGTGCAAGAGATTGCGATGGCCAATGGCAAATTTCTACAACATAGACATACATTAGAATTTAATGAAAACAGAATGTAAGACAATATTTACCTCACTGGATCTTTAAGTTCTTCAATAATGAAATTTAAGTAATTCCTGAAAACAATCCAGAATCAATGAAATGTATTGCCATATTTGGAAGAATGTTAGTTTTTGTACTTGTTCAGAACTGAACTTACCAACCGTTGTAAGCGAATAAACCCGAATAAAATGATAAAGCAATCGATGTGACTTGGGTGTTCGTGTTCATGAACGTAAAATGCTCCGTACGACCTAGAATTACGAGAGTTATTGATTTATTAATAATGGTACATGCAGTTAATTCATATTACTTATATTAATGAACTTACCGTTGATCAATTGGTATGCACCAGCGCCAATAATAACAAACAACGCTAATAGTTTTGCATAGGTGAAGACATCCTGCACTCGCGTCGCCCATTTTACATCGTAGCAATTGATGAATGTTAAAACCACTAAAAGGCAAAGAACGCAGATTTCAGTTAACTTAGTTCAATGTGGTTCATTACAAGTTTACGGATTATATTGATAGGGGGTCCAATTAGTGGTCAATGAAGAATAAGACAGATTCGAAGAAACCACTGCGTGGAAATAGCGATAATTGGGACGGCAGTCGCTGCACAACGTAAGAAGCAAGAACGTAAGAAGATTACGTTGCTGCTCGCGTGATTGACGGCAGGGATGAAACAAAACAACTGAAATAAGAAGGCTCCCAAGCCGACCACTTACAAATGCAACAGGCGGCCAGCATGCGAGCCGCATCGTCGGGCGGCTGGCATTCCGGAAAGAACGGTTTCATGACGTACACGCTGAATGTGAGCGCGACAATCGCCTGCGAGCACGGCCGCACAATCATGCACTCGATCCACAGCCGCACGAAGGCCCAAAATGGTCCAAACGTCTCCATGATGTAGGCGTAATCCGCGCCACTCTTCCGGATCATCGTGCCCAGTTCAGCATAGCAATAAGCGCCAACCTAAAACGAAGGCAGAAATTTAATATGAACATTTCATCAACACAGCATTTTCTTATTTTCATTGAAGCACTACGCGAAATTATTGTGGTGAGAACCGGAATCAAAAGTGGGAATGCAATATCGCATTACGGTCATTATTTGAACGCAGACAACACGAAATAATGATACACATGCACAAGCAGCGGTCATGCGATGCAAAGTCGGCACGCAATATACAAAATTCGATCTGTTCAATGGTTTCGACGGACGTGAATGCGAGAAGTTGTGGAATCAAAGAAACACGGCGTCAAAAACGCGCTAAAAATATGGAAATTATCGTTTCATGAATATTATGTTCAACAGTACAGGAGAGAACTCTAGTCGTTGATAGTGCGGCTTTATTAGGTCACGCTTCAACAATCGGTTATCGCGTGGCATATTCCTCCGCACAAGATATAAATCGATAAAAATATATATGTACAATACATTCGTTCCATTAAACGCCGTTTAGAAAACAGTTGGGAAACAAACATGCTAAAAAGTGGTTAAAAGTTCGTCCCTCGAACAACAAGATAATATTAAAATGTTTATTTGTTTATTTGATTGGGATTCAAAATATGCAAAAACCTGTCGTCCTTATACAATATACAGTGCGAAGGTTTAGAATTTATTAAATCATAAAAGTGTTTACGATCTTTTAGTGCAAGCATTTTATATTAAAATTGCGAAAAAAGCAATATTTCATGAATAAATTTGTACGTGAAGCGTGAACTGCGAATACCGCAAGCAGTCAATAGAAATCAGGCCGACCCAAGGGCCCGGAGAAAATATGTCACTTGCACGAGCAGGAAGTAATTAAATTTTTCAGACTTCCAGACTTTCCGACAACTCCCATCATCCTGAAAGCACTCAGGAAGTAAACTCTCACCAACACCAATAAGTATGCTATTCACAACTTGTACAAGTCGTTCTTATTTACCTACAATTGAATTTGCATTAAAGTGCAAAATACGAGTTTTATAGCCAGTAATAATTATTCCATAACATAAACCGGAATAATGGTGTGTTACTAGAAAAAAAGTAAACAAAAAGCTAGCCTTGAACGTCCAGTATAAATTTTAAATTCAACTTTAGATGAATAGGCAAACTGAAAGTTCAAATATTCGTGAGTCATGAACACCAAACTTCTTGCCCCGCTGCTCACTGGTCGAGCACTGGCCACTGGCCACATGATTCGTTGATTTTTGTAATGCCTTTTACGAGTTCTTCACGGCGCGCGGCGCGGCGTGAAGTTAAATCTTTCATTTTTCGTGTGGCAACTCATTAATTTAGTTTCCAACGCTGGGCAGCAAGCATGAACCGCGATCACACTGAAAGACTCAAAATCATGCAAGAACCACGAACCAAGTACCAAGAACTGTAATTGTCTACTTCACCTACAACATAACACGTGTTCTTCTCGACAATTTTTATATAAAATCTTAATAACAGTGTTTTACGCCGCTCGCCTGCAGAACCAGAGGTATATCATTTCGTTGGAGCTTAGGTGCATATTATCAGATGGAAAGGTTGACTTCATTTAACATTTAAATCAAGGATCATTTGAAATTCGTAGGCTTTGTTCCACAGAGTTCCATGACATCAAACACCTCTTCTTTTCATGTAAATGATACTTACCATGGCACTACAATAATAAGTTGCAGAGGTAGTATTCAGGAAAAAAGCAAGAAGAAGGTGTAAGGTGTAAGTCTTACTCAGAAAAGATGTAAATTTTAAACCTGCGCGAATGTATGCAGACTGTGTACGAAAAAAGAAATAAATAACTGCGAGTAGGGCTGGTAGAAAAGAATTTAGGTTTTGGAGTGAGCACATATTATTAATTATACGACCCTTCACATCTACGTATGCTCCAGTTTCCAAGCATTCCGGGCATAATGCGCACTCCCTGAAAGGGTGACCTTCAACTCGGCATCTGCCATTGAAAGCAAAACCCCATTCTCCACGCCAGTGGTCTTTTCATTCACACATAATGTGGTGATTGTAAGATGGATGCGCAGAGCGAACCAATCATGTCAGCCGTGCACTTGGTTTATAATAGCTTCCGAATAAAAACGCGCGATTGTGCGACAACGCAGTGCGAAGAATTGCGTGTACTGCGTGGAAATTCAATTATCTATCGGTTCCATTGAAGCATAACAAACAATATCAAATTGCGCTTTCAATTTGAAGCGAATCACACTTTGAAGACCTTGACTGTTTCAGCATTTTAAACAATAATAATAATGCAATAAATAATCTGCTTTACACAATTGCATCTTTTAATCCTACGTGTGCAGTAAATAATATCCCTGCCACTTGGAATATGTGAGTAAACATTGTCGCCTATCAACCCACGATTTGAGTTTGGGCGCTCATCCTTTATCATTGGACTTGTTTAAAGAGTTGTGTAACAATTCCCTATGTTTATAATTTCGTCAAGCGTGCATTTTAAGCTACTGTTGCTGTTTGTCAACTGTCGCATGTCGGCTGCGCATACTTTCAGTTAAATTGGATTTGAAATTCGCGCGACCTTGCTACTACTTCGTTCAATTAATCGCTAATGACTTATAAAGCAACTTTTCCACTCCGCACCTTTCTTAATCTGATAATTTGGCAATAAAACCACCGAAGCGAACTAATATTGAAAGCATGGCACAGCCGTAAACCAAGCAATCTCATTATGCAGAAACTCGAAATAAAAATGGCCATTCAGGAAGATATGAAACGGGACGGAATGACGAAATGAACGCACTTGGGGTGTTGAGTGAGAAATCGGGAAAATCGATGAAGGGGCTAGCAGTATATACGCCTCATGCGATGTGGGGTGCCTGAAGGGTGAGGCAGCGTTGCGCTGACGCCGAAGTTTGCGAATGGGAAAATGTGCAAACCACGTGGCATGCTCCGCAAATTTTCATCCACTCTACTACAAAAGCTACTTTAGTCTAATCATGTCGTGGTGAGCACTAAAAGCTTCTTTTATCACATTAGCGCTACTTTGAAAATCTAATGAACGAACTACAGGCGAACATTAATTTCAAACTTTTCTTAGGTTATAATAAAATATCTTCGCTTAGAAAAGTATCAATAGATACATGAATATTACACTTACCATTGAAAATACTCCGGATATTGTCCAGACAATCAGTGATAAGTTAACGCTTCCAGTGTGCGCGAGGACACCAGCCGGCGAAACGAAAATGCCAGATCCAATGATGCTGCCCACGATGACGGTGATCCCGTTAAGCAGGCTCATCTTCGGCTTGAGGGCGATTTCCTCGCCCTCGGATTTCTTCTCGTCCTTCGTGTCGTCCTCCATGGCGCCTTTAATTAGACGGCCCAAAAATGCACCTCTTATCACCCTCCTGGTCCTGGCACTGTGCGAAGCTGTGCTGATCTACCGGCGCGGCGTGAGTGCGAGTATGGCGCGAGGGCGCAAGGGCGCGAGGACGAGCTGCACAATCCTGTATCCCTAGCGCGAGTGGCCGAGGTGGCAGAGCCGCCGGAGTACGTACTTTCGAAGCGCGCCGCCACACAACAGGCGAGCGAATCGGCGGAACTTGAAACTCACCGCGTGTTTCGCCTCGTACGCTTCGGCGTCGGTCCGTTCAATTCATGTTGGAATCGGAATATAGCAGCTCACTCGTACATACCGTAATCGAGATTCGGTGTTCTCTATTGTGCGCAAAGCGGCGGGGCGCTTTATCATCCCCTGGTTCTGTACGGCGAGGAGGGTAGCGCATAGGGTAGCGTACGGTAGCAGAGAGCAATGGAATGGAATCGATATGACAGTGCCGTCGCAAATTTCAAACCAAGATTTCTCCTAACTAATCGCTAGGATATGGGATATGAACTTGGCATAAATCAGATTCAAATAACCTTTTAACAATCTTTCAAAATTTTCAGGTTATGTTCCTATAGCTATAGCAATTAAATAACGGCAACAAAGAAATATTAAAGTTGTAATTCCCAGTAAAACAGAAGGTTTCCATGGAGACATCTAAAATCTAAATCGTCATCATTTGTAAAATGAAGCCTCTGTCCCTAGAGAAATTGCGATGAAATTGCTCTCTGAAAGCTGAAAGCACATGATGCAATATCCTATTTTGTATTGCGTCATCTTCCAAGTCAGCGTACACCCACGCAAATCACACCCCTCAACAGTTCGATCCCTACATCGAGGCTAGTTTATTGAACTACTAATTACCACTCACCACTCTATACGATCGTGAGCTATATGTATAGTTAGTGTTACCAGTTACCAGTATTTTGAAGTATAATTGATATTGCGTGTGGTTCAATGTTTGTTACAAAACTGAACGAACCCCAAAGCAGGTAATCCAGGTAGAGAACACTCTTCAAAATATAATGGCTTAGAAACACTTTTATTTAGTTAGTTACCTTAGTTCTTCCTTCTCCTGCGTTCTTATAACAATCGTTAAAAAAGTAGGTGAATAGCTTCAATGAAAGGAAACGAACAAAAAGAATTGAAAAGTGCAGTAAAAACCTAACAAAACTAGTTTTTAATTTCTACTCTTCCCTTTCCACTTTGGTCCAGCAAGCCTTCACCATCAATCTTGCTTTGCATCATTTCTCTCTTCACGTTCATCATTCGGTTGCTTCATTGCTTCATACCTGTTTTGTATTTTAGTTTCATAAACTTCTACAGTTCCGTGTAATGTTGTGTAGTCACTGTATGCATCTAATTCTACCTTGCTTCGCCTGCATTCGTCGTAAATGATTTAACAGGTTCGTTTCGTATTCGACGGTCACGTTCATTGTCAGCGTCGGATTTCTTAATATTGCGGACGGCAACCATCTGAACTGCTAAACGTGTAATAATGTTTATAATCTTGTTGATCTGTTTCTGTTGTGTGGTAGTTAACAGCAAGAGAATGAGCCCGAGGAAGTGAGCACTTATAATCATGACTGTCCTTACGGGCCCAAACTTGGTTTTCAATTTTCTTACTGCTGATTCAGCGGCGTTTTCTGTCGAACAACGTCGCTCATATTAATTTGTTCTCAAAGATGCAGCAATTGTATCACAATGTCCATTATGGAGTATTTTGGTGGTCGTGTAGCTAGACGAAAAAAATAAGCGAACAATAGATTAATTTATCAATTTATTTTTTGCAGCGCATTGATTGACATGAGAAAATAGTCTGTGTGTTAAGATTTATGAAAATAATAGGACTCTGTACTGCAATATATTTTCTACTAACACTATTTTCCTAATCTATGTTTTTCGATAAATTGTACCAAATTGCAATGGTACAATTCTTTATCTCAAATATGTAAAGTATTGTTCTATCAAGGTTAATGTTACTTCATACAAAACTGCATAAACTACCGTTCTAATATACAGGAGTTTAAAATACGACAAGATCAACAAATATAACGTTAAAAATAGCAATATTGGCATAACAACAAAACACGAAATCATATTAAATATTGACAGCACGGCACGAATAAATGCTAGTTATAACAAATTAATTCTATATATAGATAGCGAATTTCTAGCAAGTTATAAAATGCGGTGTTAGTGCTATAGTAAAGGCCAGCGATCATAAATAAA
>JAODGB020008367.1:0-10377 GCA_027574905.2 Earota dentata | reverse complement strand
CGGGTGGATGTCTCCAGCGCGGGGCGCTTTTCCGCTGGCGTTTGATGCCGCTGGGGCATCAAACGAAACGCGTGTACGCGCACGTATAGCAACAATGGCAATTCGAGTGCTTGGCTGTGCGCGCCGGGCGAAAATGGACGGGAATATGTGTGGAATAATATTTGTATATCTCGTTCGTGGATTTAGGATAACGATTGCGCCCGCCCGCCC
Organism: Earota dentata; assembly: GCA_027574905.2. NCBI lineage: Eukaryota > Metazoa > Arthropoda > Insecta > Coleoptera > Staphylinidae > Earota > Earota dentata. The sequence continues at coordinate 10,167 of JAODGB020008367.1, read as the reverse complement.
AACCGACCGCCGAGCGCAGCGTGCGCTAAAAATATTTTCAATTTCGCCAGCCGGCACCGGGCGTCATTCATTCCCTCCGCAGCCCCCACCGTTTGTTCGGCGTGGTGTCGCACCACGCGGCTGACAAATGTGCACTCCGAATTTTCGACGGTCGTCGAGATTATCATATAAATATGTACATTTCGTGCGTATTGCACGCGAGCGCATTTAACGTCGCAATTAGGATGGAGATTTATCGCGCCGTGCTTTATTTCACAAATATTTGCCAGCGCATACTTTTCATCATGCGCCACGGCGCGGAATTGTTATAATTAAGTCGCCTGCACTTATCAACTTACATACCACTTACATGCCACTTCGAAATGTACAGATAGTTAAACGTAGATAACAGATGAAATATGATTTGCGCTCCCCCTAGCCCTTATTGAGTCATCTCGCGCTATCTCGCACACAATAAGTAACCGAATAATTGAATTGCAGTGCGAGCTGCGTCCTGCATCCCCCGATTTCGAACATTCTTCAAATGAACATAAACGCCAGCGACACGTTTTAGATAGCAGCGTCGGGCGTCGCTTTAACGATAATTACGTAACCTTAATACTCGAAAAAGTGCTAGTTTGTGCGGGGGAGCGCAAGGTCCCGACCCCCTCGACACCACCGCCGTCGCTGCGCCGCGCTGTCTGCCGTGAATATTTAATGCACCCCAGCACCGATGATCTCCTTACTGCGTTGTATAATGCATTTCAACGACGTATTTATTAATGTTGATGCGAACCTGCGACACCCTCGGGCGCCCTCGCGTGATATATTATCGCACGCCCGCGTCGGCACCTCCTTTCGCGTGTGGTTTTTTTTTCATCCCTTACACACGGGACGCCTCGCTCCTGCGCTATTAGCGTCTCGGATGTGTTTGAATTGAGACATCGAACTCTGTTTTCTGCATGTGGCAGTTGTTAAATTCACCCCTTGCGGGGATTGTGCTAATGAGAAGTTATCATTTTTAAATTGGCTCCCTGGGGGGCACATCAACTAAAGAAGCTGATTATTTTAAACTACTGTGGTAGTTTAAGTTGGATCCTTCAAACTCTTTGACATGGGTGCATTGTTGTATGAGCTACACCGCATTAAAAAAGAAATTTAATTAAAAATTTCGTTTTTCTAGAGCGTTTTATGTTCATTTTACGGTCTGCGTATGTTTGCACAACCTTGCTTTGCGCCCCTTCCACCGGTGGCGGCGACGGCAGTGGCGCATTCGGTGCACAATGCGGCACAACAATGATGTTCGCGTCTTTTAATAAACCCATTGCTTTTCATTAAAAGTAAATTAAATTCCTAATCAGTTCCACATCAGTCAATTCCCTCAGCATTAATTTAAATATGTGACATTTGAGGTATATTTTGGCAAACCATAAAGATGATTGATAACGCAGCATTTCGACTCTATGATAAATGAATTTGCATTGAAAGCAAACTCCATGTTGAATTGGCAATCAATTGAAATCGCAAATGATCTATAACCGCACCTGCATATATGATTTCAGTCATCCAATTAATAAAGTATGTATGTAATAACATTTATTCAATGTCTGACCTTATTTTCGTTCGCCTCGCTGGTGCTTTTGTAATTTGTAATTATATGCGATGCGAATGTTTCCAGCGAGGGGCGCATAATTGTGCGTTACATATGTTAGCGCATATGTCGGACAATTTGCGAACAACGTGGTTAAACCGTATTAACAAACCAATGCCATTATTATTAATCATATTTAAATTATGTCTACTTTAATTATGCATACCAGAATTGCGCATGCATTTGAATCGAATCGTATTTCATTAAATATCCTAAACGCTATTTTGCTCGCATACAAGGAAATGCTCACAGATCATTAATTATGGAAAATCGTTTCCATGTACATCGCGCATATTTCTCGCCCCAGACGAGCAAAATATGCATCTCCTTGGTGTGTGTAAATTAGTATATTAATTAAGACGGTTCAATGACTTTTTGCTGGCATTTAAGATAATTTCGCTAATGTTTTGCGCGCACGGCGTGCGCATTTTAGAAAATGAACCAAATCTCAGTGCGCGCATAAAAAGCTTTTCGTTTCTGGAATATAATTTTGCCGTAAAGGGACTTTTTGCCTCGTTTGTGAAAAGTAATTAAAACAAGCTGTGCAGTACACTAATATGAGAGCAAAGAGGCCATTATCCTTGAAGCAGGTAGAGTGCGGCGGTGTCTGGCGGCAAAAGAGGAATGCACTTGAACTACAAACTATATTTATATTCATTGTATAAGCGAGATTAAATTAATTATACGCGAAACTTGATCCGACCACTCGCGCGCACAGACTGGATAAAACGACATTTTCTTTCGCTTCACAAATGCTGTGAGATTTATTAGAATGCAGTTGGGACAGTGATGAAAATCTTTTAATTTTATTTCGCTCCTCTTTCATTTTTTTTCCACATTTTTTGTCGTCGACGTACTTTTTGCTGGCTGTTTTTACGGCTGAAGGATTTGATATGTAAATGTGGCGGATAAAAAATATAAAAGTGCAGACAGCATGCGGGCGAAAGACCGCGTGACGGGATAAAACGCCCGGCGCTAGAGACGCGCGAGTAGGTGCCGTGTTTTTCTCTTCTGTTTGTGTTTTGTATTTCCGTTTTTTGCTTTGCGTGTTTTCTTTCGGCGTCGGCTAGGCGTGTGGCATTGGTAACGCACGCAGGCGTCTTCTAACTTGATGTGCTTCATGAAATAGAAATGAAATGCGGTATAAATTTGCCGATAGACAATAAATTCAACATCCTGACAACTGTATCAGTGTCGCAACAGGATGTAAAAGTAGTCAGACTTTGTACAACTATTAAATCATTTCTTGGCAGGTTTGATGGTATTATTTCTGTTAGGGGAGGAACAAAAGAAACTTTTCATTACCGAGCTGGAAACAATTAAAATTAAAAAAAAAAACTTAAGTAAAAAGGTTAAGTACTTCATTAGGAGGATCTCGCAGTCATCACGAACAATACCTGTCTGAAGCGTTTTTATCATTCATTGTGACCTCCTGTTTTTATTTATAAGACAGGTAGCATTTATTACATTTCAAACAATGGCACCGTACTTTTAAAAACGGAGCATTTTCCTTAGCGTGGTTGCAAAATGTCAAAAAGTCGATAAAAATTGATTAAAGAGATTGGTAGTGTTCTTGAAGTTGATAATTAAACTCGTCAGCAGTCTGGAAACGCTGATGCGCATGGAAACGAACGGTAGTAAAAATAAGAAGGCTTTTTCTTACCTGCATGAACGAAAGGAGCTAAAGAAGCAACATAGTAGCGGACTTCTGTTACTCCTATTTTACGAGCCCGATTTTCTCACACAATTGTTTCCCTTCAAGTTGATGAATTTGCGCCAACTGAGCTACATATCCTGCGCCAGTATCAATCGCAGGAACATCGATTTGTAATTATTAATCTTAGGGTTATTAACTTTTTATTGCAGCTCCGCTCTATTCTTTGTGTTTCTTTTTTGTCTATTCGACGCTCCACGCACTGTTTTTTGTCCCCTCCCATACGCTTCTCGATTGAAGAAAATAAATTGCGAACGCTTTTTATGGTCCTGCGACCCACCTTTGCTTCCATTGACCGCGACCTTCTCAGGTTCCCGAAAACAGGACGCGGCTGGAGGGCACGAAGCACACGAATGTATGGGTGTATTTTTTGCACGTACTGGATTGAATTTACGCGCGTCACCTGAATTAGTGTTTCGATTTGCAGTTAGCGCACTTTGGGTCTCCGATTTTATTACAGGAATAATCCGGTGTGAGCGAGGGCGAACACTACACGTTCGTGCGCCCCTCATTTAGGGGGGCGCGCGTATCTTCAACGCCTCACTCCTTAGTCTCAAAGCTCTCTCCGCAGTTTACTCTCCAATGTTCGCACGACATTTTGGGGCGAACCGCAAAGCGTTTGGCAAGTTTAACATCGCACTTGCTGTTACTCGACTTTCGCGGAAGAAGCCCGAAGGACTTCCCTTTTTATAATGGACTTTCCGGTCTGCCCACGCACGCACAAGCAGTGCGGCCGATACCAATTGAAAATCACTGGATGTACGCACTTAATAACAAAACATTTTATAAAACTTCCACGTCGCGCCCCCTGTTGAAGTGTGGGCCACAGTTGCACGTGAAAAAGTCCCAGTATCTCGCAAGAAAAAAAAGGGAGAAGAAACGAGCGCGACGAAAAAATACTAAACGCCTGGCCTAGTAAATAATGCCGCGTGCACTTTGCGCGGGCGGCGGTGGTGAGCGATAGAAAGAAGGCACACTGTGGAGGAAAAGGAACATCGAAACAGGAACAGCGCTACGCAAGACGAGGGAAGCAAGAAAAAAAATGGTAAAAACATTGTTATTGCTTGGCAGAGCGGCGGAAGGAGAAAGAAAAAAGAGGACGCGAAAAAAACCAAGAGAGAGAAAGAAAACTCACCAAAAAAGTTTTCGCGCTGCGGCTTTCGTTCAAAAACCCAGAGAAATTAAAGCCAAAGCGATGGCACAAAGGGAATAGATTTTTTCCGGTAGTCACCAGTTATTACAAAATCAACGCCTACGCACATGGCAAAAACTAGAAATGTATAAATCAACAAAAAAACATAAATTTTGCTAGCATGACACATATTGAGATATATTCGATGCTTCTCCACCGGAAATTACTTAAATAATATTTCAGTCTCATTGACTCGATCCACGGCTTTTCTATCGACAAAAGGATACGTTGGATTTCCGCTGTACATAAAAAACAAACGGCCCTTAGCGCGCTTAGCGCTAACAGAAGATAAAATAGAGGACCGACGGCGGGCACGCACCCGAACGGCGCGTTTGGCAAATCCGAGAAAAGCGCGAAAAAGGAAAACCCCAAGGCCCATGCAAGAGAAGAAAGCTACACGTCGAAATAAAATCCGGCAGCCGCTATGAAAGTAATTGATTTCTGCATTCGTTTGTTGTACAAATAACGTTCTTTTATATTCTCTTTATATTCCACCCTCCTAATAGTCCCCGCAGAGGCAGAGAGTGAGAGAGCTGGCGCAGCAAACACCTTAACTCAGTTCGAGTGAAAAATTTCTATTAGATTTCCGTTTTAAGAGTCACCCCCGCGGTGACTTTTGACTCGGCGCTTTTTCTCTGGATACCGCGACATGCAGGCTAATAAAAATGGCAACGCTTGGGCCCCAGCACCGCAGATATTGCCGAAGGGTGAATATATTTCACGTTTATCTAATGGGCGCCTCTTTTGCCGATTTCGTAGAATGCGCGATACACGTCCAGGGGAATGCAGTCTCGGGACAATAAAGGCAGGTGTTGCACAAGTGCACTTCCAGGAGCGAACTTTAATCTTTGCCATAACTACTTCCCGCAAAGGACGACGGAGTTAAAGTTGTTTCACAATTCTGGGGGATGTGCATGCGCGAGTGTACATCATTTCGTTTACTGTTCAGCAGGATTGTTAGCGGAAGTTTGAAAGTTATTTATTCGAAATGCAAGCAGCGAGGAAGCGTTATTTCTGGACGTGGCATTGCACCACTAAAGCTTGATTCGAAATCCACAATTTCAAAACATAAACTTTGGGCCAAATTAAGTGCTTGTAAATATTTATTTTTAAAATAATCGGCATATATGCTGAAATAAATTATTCAGTTTAAAGCAAACACAATGTTTGTTATCATAATTTAAGCAATCACGCATATATAATATTCCTTGCGTAAAACAATTGAACAACATTTGGAACAAACAACTCATTAAAACAACTCAAAAAAAAAGGACTGGTACATGAATCTTTTATAGCTCGTTCGGGAATTTCATTAATGATTTGATTGTTTTTATTTGACACAAACGCATGGCACGGATACGTCGCCAACATATGATTCGCAAGCAAACAATTTGATGCAGGCAAATTTGTTAACTGCGAGCGCTGCGGGTTTCCTCGTGTACATACGTCTACGTCAAATCCACACTTTATTGATTCAATAAATTATAAACGCAAATAAACAAGTGCCGAAAAAGTAATATTTACTCCAAATATTGCATTGCTGGACGCCAGTGGTTGTGCCAATCCCAATGAAATACAAAAGGCCAGTTGGCATATAAACAAACAGCCTTTTTACGATGCTTTTGGCAAATTGAGCTACCCCTAGTCGGAAAATATTAACAAACGAGCCCCGCATAAGAGACAAGGCTACATAGAAAACAGTCCGAGGCGCGTTTGTTAAAGTACTTGTTGTGTCGTTCGTAAAAAAACTCAATAAATTTTATCAATTTGAGACGTACGGGCGCCTCGAAATAGAATTGGATTCACTAACTCCATACGAAGAAGGTGGCGCAGGCACCTCGTCTTCACGTACTCGTCGTGTGTTGTTGAAGTGTTGTCGAAAAGTTATTTTATACGAGAGGGACGAAGTCTGGCAAAACGAGCGCCTCGTTTAAGGGGGACGAAGAAAAAAATCCGGAATATAAAGGGAGCTGCGCGAAATTCTCAGCCAGAACTAGGGCGCAACAAGGTGCATAATGTACGGACGTCGTTTCAAAAAATCATAACCAGCAGCCACCCAAAAGCGTAAATTAAAAAATTGAAAGTTTATCTACCAGCAGCATGCTAACAAGGCGATGACAAAGTGTTGCCATACACTGATTGAAAGCGCACTGTTTGTGTTTTATTGCCACCGGCATTTTGTAATATTATTTTAACAAGCTGCAAGAGGAGACGAAACTTGGTAACAATTATCACAAAAATGTAGGCATCCAGTTTGGGGAAGAAATATAATGGGGAATGAAAATAACGAACCAGCCCAAAAGCTCTGGGGAGCAATTACTTGGCGTAATGCTGGTAGAACATCCTGCCGGTTTTCGATTCTCCAGCGATGATAAAGCGCTTGCATTGATAACATCATGGCGTCGCGGCTGGGACTAAAGATCGCGTGAAAAATGTACGATATAATCGAGTGTGTTAACAAATATTTTGGACGTTTTAATGGGACGCGCACGCAACCCCGCACAATAGCCAGGGAAATATCCCACGAGTGGAATTAAATTAAATTGCGCTGTGTGTTAATATTGCGTGGAGGCCAAGTTCGAGCGGGAGTTCTGGAAGATTCCAGCGCGTCGTGCACGTAAACATCCCAGCGATGTTATCAGCGCGGTTAGATTTATCCCAGAGATGGCTGGGCCTAATAACGTCACATTAAATATGATTTATGCATTGCATTGAATTCGGCGTCCTTAAACGGCGGGTTAGAAACACTTGTATGTTACCGATACACAACCAGGTGAATAGCATATTGGAAACAATCTATCATTTTTGTATTTCAGCCCGGCGCCTTCGCTCCCCAGCGCAGACTTGCTGCGCATTCTGCAAGCACTGCACAGTGTTAAATATCAATTTTAATCTCCTCTCGACGATGCGTCTAGACTAGATTACACAGACTCATGCCATAAACTATCCGGGGATCTTTATCGCCATCGACATTAGTAGCAGAATCGTTGACGCAGCGCGTACGATTTTAAACTGCGACGACGAGCGTTAAGTCACAGATTTTATGTGACACCGTGACACTCGTCTCTGGGTCGGCGGCGTTGACTTAGCAATACTTAATTTGAGACGCTTATCAAGCCGCCTCGCATTAATCTGATGGTCTTACCATCCGCACAAAGCGCACGCAAAACTTCTTACCAAACTTACACAACGATTTAGCATCAAGGCAAACATTTTAACTTACTTATTCACATATTTACACAAGCACAGCGCATCGAATGAAAGTAATGGCAATAAGTTACCTATTAATAGTGTCAACACCATCAGCGGCAGCAGACAAGTGAGACTCCGTCGGGCGCGTCGGCAATCCATTTTCCATATAAAAAATCCCCAAACACGCTGCTGATTAATCAACGACATCTTAATTAATCCAACGGTTTACATCGTCCTGCTTCCGAAACAAAAAACGGCAATGCGGTTCCTGCGGAATCGTCCATATACACCGCGCACACACACACACACACACAGTTCGGCTCGATTCAACAACACTCTTTCAGAACGCTCAATTAAAATCAACTTTTCACTGATTCAACAAGCATGTACATCAATCACAATGTGCTTCCGCATTTAAATTAGTTGAAACGATCAACATCCATTTGATTCAAATTTTCACCCAGAAGTGGATCACAGCAATAAATCGAAACAAGGAAATGTCGTTTATCGGTGTGTTACACTGAAGAGAACGTGACGTCACTATGCTTGTCTATTCTTAAACGTTACTGTGATTACAAATACGCACTAATTATTATTAACTTTTAACAATTTGCTACTTTTTATCTTGTTACTGGTTTCCGTAGAGATTTGTTAAACACTTTGCTTCTTTCTTGTACAGTTAGTTAAGTATTAATAGAACTAGTTTGTTCGATATAATTGCGACTACGTTTTAGGTTTTACTTTTAGCTCACTGTCGTTTGCTCTGCAGCTCTACGAATTATTATTTTGGTTTATCTGGCATACAAATGGTTGATTATTTAACGCTGTATTCGTTAGTTACATATATGTATACGTTACGTAGAAATATATTAAATTATTGTTTGTATTATTACAATTACGTACGTTATATGCCAACTTTTAATTAATACGTTATATGTGGATGAATGAATATGGTGAGTTTTAATTACGTTTACGTGGAGATTAGAGGTGCGCGTTGAATGCTGCTGCTGTGTGATTTTAATGCGATTAAAACTGGTCTTGCAGGATGCGTAATCGATGCTCCCCGTCGCGCGTTTCAGTTGTTGCGGATAGTTTTGGCGCGCGATCGCCCCGCTCGCCGGCCGAAAAAGTTAGTTGCCGTCGCGCGTCGCGGCGCGGTGTTGTTGAATGTCGGGCGGCGCACGGGAACGCGAGTCGCGCCGTGGCGCAGGAACCATGCCGTTATGTAAGCGTCGCGACGACGTTCAGACAGCGAGTGGCGTCCGGCGCCGGGCTAAGGATAAGCGGGCTCACGGCGCACGCGCTGTCATTTTCGGTGACCTACACACGCGCGCGCCTCCGCGCATCCCACACGCACAGCGCGGGCAAGGGAGCCAGGAGCAGGAAGAGGACCGCCGCTGCCGCCGCCGCTGTCGCTGCGTAGCATATATAAATATTTATTTGTTTGTTGTGGATTATGATGTATTGTAATTTTTGAGAAAATTTGCGGCGGGAAGTTTGCGCGCAAATCTTGTCGCAAGAGTTTTGGCGAACTTTTGGGGGGGAACGGTGGAAAATGATTAATATTTTAATCATGAAAACGTAAGTTTACGGTATGTTGCTGTGCTAACAGACGAATTAGTGTTATCATTCGCGCTCGTATGGCCAGCAGAATTCAATATCATCGCTCCGGCTGTCGGACGGACAGCAGACATTATGCTAGTCGAAGTCCGGCGGCCACCAAGGGGTCCTGCTTGTAATAACATGTATTACTTTGCATATTAACCCGAGACTCTGTATACGTGTGCATCCCCCTAGCCGGGCACCCGCCGCGCGCCGTTTGACGACGTGCTTATGTCCATATGTTGCATCCCCCCGATGTCGGTCGTCGGTCGCGGACGCTCGAGCAATTCGGCACGCTTCTGGAGCCCCTCCTGCCGGATGCACATGCACACGTGATTTGATTTTGTGTTAATTTGTATAATGCTGTTGTCCGCGCTAGTAAGCCACATTATATTGAGTTGTTCTTGGGCGTGTAGCGGCGGTGGAAAGCCGGCTGGTAATGCTATTAGCCAATCTCGACCTTTTACACTTCCCGCCCACACCGCATTCAAATGTCGCTCCTTATGTTTGCTCAAACTTTTCGGCTAGTGGCCCGAAATCCCTCCCGCCGCTCTAGTGTAACTGCTACGAAAACAGAGCGATTAAAGTATTTCGCATCCATTCATGACAATTCTAAACTCATTAAACTGCAGCTAATCGATTAATCTTATTCGCACGTTCCCATCGGCGCCCTGTCGCGCTCTATTAATTATTTCACTTTTCATGCACACGAGAAGTCTAGTTCATTTAGCGTAAGTGCAAATAGGGAAATTCAAGGCGGTTTATTAAAGGGAAACTTTTTATTTCGACGCTTAAAAAAAAATTATCAAAACCGGAACTAAAAATTAGCTGTGGTCG
>JAODGB020008335.1:0-10966 GCA_027574905.2 Earota dentata | reverse complement strand
TGATTAGTGCCTGATTAGTATAGGTGCCTGCGTTACCTGCGTACAGCTATCGGGAATAATCGGTCATGATCGGCAAGGTCATACGCACTTTATCTAAGAGGTTATATGAAATTGATAACTGATATCAACTTGCAGCACTTGAATATTCGAAAGAAAATAATACATCAAGATGTTTTGCAATAAAATTCGACAAATTAAATTCCCAAAATATGTGAAAGCTTATCGAAGCGTCTCAACGGCAGCCCATGCCGTTGTATCAGAACAAAAACCAGGTGTGTATTATAAAAGTCGATTGACAACAATTGCTTCAACTAATAGTTTAAATAGTTATAGAAACCACTGAAGCAAGCATTCTGAAGCATCAAGACTATTTCCAAGTATACAACCTATTCACGATTAAAGATTTGTTTAATGCCCATGTTCATTATGGACATAAAGTTGGCTCACTGGATGAGAGAATGCTGCCATTTGTTTATGGTGCAAGAATGAACCATGTTATTTTTGACTTGGACAAAACTGCCACCTATCTAAGACATGCACTGAATATTGCAGCTCATGTTGCATACAGGGAAGGCATCATTCTGTTTCTGCATAGAGGTGCACAAAATATGCATTTGGTTGAAACATCAGCCAAAGAATGTGGTGAATATGCACACACCAGATTCTGGAGGGGTGGCATCTTCACAAATGCTAATAAACAGTTTGGTGCAGTGACCAGACTACCTGATCTATGCATTTTTCTCAATACACTCAACAATGTCTTATTGCCACATACAGCAGTTAGAGATGCTGCTAAAATGTCAATTGCAACAATTGGCATAGTAGACTCCAATTGCAATCCAAATTTGATTACATATCCAGTACCTGGAAATGATGATTCACCTGCTTCTATTGAACTCTATTGCAAATTGTTTAAGGATGCAATTTTAAGAGGCAAACAGAAGAGGAAAGAAGATTTGCAAATCTGCCCCAATTAGTATTGTAATAATTTTGCTTTTATATATAAGTGTAAAATACAATTTATGAATATGTATTGAAATATTTCACATTTGCTAGAAACAAAATCACCATAAAACTTCCTGTCTTGATATAACCTACAAACCATCACAGTCTTTTATCACAACATCAATGTTGAGACTCAGACATTTAATTTTCATTATCAATAATGAATGGTTTAAGTGAAGAGGAAGTTGTTCACAACAACCTCCAGGTACATGAAGATTTTATTGACTCATTTATACCTCACTGTGATCAACTATTTCCTGAAGTCGTTTCCTCTTGGACTCTTGGAAATGTACCAATCTATTTAGACACACATTCAACATCACAAAATGTAGCTGTAGATGAGTCAAATATTACATTAGTTAATTCAGAAAGCCCAAATCTACATGCCAATGTGCTTGCCTCCAGTATTTCCCTTCAAAATGATGTTTTGATAATGAACCCAAAGAGTGATAAACACATTACAAATGTTAGGATTTTGGAAGACAAGTTTTTTAGTAACCAAAAGTTAATTGTTAATACCAACATTAATGAGCAAATTGAAATGGTATCAGCTCACAAGTGCAAGACATGTGGTGCATTATTTGAAAAGTATGATGATGCCACCACTCATATTCATAATGCACATGAACCAGTGCAGCTGCAAAACAAGAAAATTAATGAAGAAACCAAGAATTTGTACCTGTGTGGCAAGTGTGATGAAAAAAGTGTTGTGTATGACAATATTGAACAATTAAAGCTTCACATGATTGCAGTAAGTTACATTATGGTCATATTTTAACTGAACAATTTTAATTAATTTAACCAAAATTGAATGAATTGCAGAGTCATAACTTTGAAGATGTTGATAAAAGTCATGGACTGAGTGATGAACTGTTGAAGAAAATGGTTCACAGCCAAGAAATTGCTAAGAAAAAAGTGAAATGTATGATTAAAGGCTGTGATAATAGCTTTGCATGCAACGAGATTATGTTGAAGCATTTGGAATATCACACAGACGGATTGAAGAAACGTTTTAAATGTCACGTGTGCGATAAATTGTTCTTCATTTGGCGCACTTGCAGGGCGCATATTTGGAAGGCACATCAAATTGATGTTGGATTATATGAATGTCCAATGTGCAAATCATTCAAATGTCTTGCCCCATGTAAGTTTAAACAATACACCTTTATTTTATGAAACCAGTAGGTGCAGCAATTTATGGATTACAGATGATTTATTGGCTCACATGAAAATTCATAGCAACCACAAGGATTTCAAACCGTTCCTATGCTCAACATGTGGGTTGCAGTTCAATCGTTTAGCCGAGTTAGAGAATCACTCAAATTCGCACGCGGCAGGCAAAACTTGGGATGTGAACTGTCCGAAATGTGATAAATCGTTTGCCAACAATAAGTACTTAAAACGGCACATTCAATCGGTGCATGATCAGTACAAACCATTCGTTTGCAACATTTGCGGTCATAAATGTGCAAGAAAATCCATGTTAGATGCAAGTAGCTACTTTAGTATTGTAACTGAACATTTCACCGGTGGTTAAAATTAACAATCTTTGTAGCTTCACTTAAGACAACATACTGGAGAGAAACCATATAAATGCGCGCTCTGCGAATTTAAAACAGGGGACCATAATTCATTCCGAAGACATGGTTTACGTCATTCAGGGGTAAAAAGAAACCATGAACTAACTATGTATGTAAAATATGAATTTTAACTTACAGTTATTGAAATACGCATGTCGATACTGCAAATATGCTACAATACAAAGCACTGCATTCATGTTGCACATGAAGAAAAAACATCCAGGCGAGGGCGGCTTCTTTAGCTGCGAGGTGTGTCCGTTCAACACTGTGAATGAGAAGTTATTTAGGCAGCATAATGAGAAACATAAGAGGGAGAAACCGTCATCCCCGCGTAAGCAACATTGAAAAAGCTCCAAGTTTAAACACTACATATGTTATTATTACAGCATCTGATATGTCCATCAGCGATAAAACAAAAGACTCCACCGTGCCCAATGTTGAAGATGAAGAAACACAGATCGGTCTGTTTCCAGATCATCTTGAAGATACCGTGGACACGGGAGGAATAACAATTCCAGCTGGCGTCGAAAGCAACTAAATTTGATTCAACTTATATTTATTTTATAACAAATTCTTAAGAGGCCTACATATTGTATTGGTGACTTTTTGAATGTTGTTTAACCTTAAGATGACATTCCGACGATGGGTTTTGGTCGCGTTTTGAATATAATCTTCTTAGTTATAATAGTTTCAACAATGAATTCCGTGTTATCATCTGTTTTTTCCTTGCGTAGTAATGCCAAGGGCTTCTCCATTGCCATTTCCTTGCCAAACAGTAAGTGGTGTCCGATGATTAGAAGCGGCGTGCCGGTATTTGTAAAGTGTAAGTCGCCAACTAACTGGGATTCTTGCGACTCTTCTCCATGAGATTTCAAATCACCCTGAAGTTCGACGATGGCGAACGTAGAATCCAATTGGTCGCATCTGCAAGTAAATAATTGCTTTATCAGATTACAGAACTAGCAGACTTGGAAACTGCAATTTACGGTGGATAATAGTTTATGCATATCGGAATTTTTTAAACAACGGGTGCTTGTTTGTATTTCCTGATCGCTTGTATTCGTAGTAAACAGCATCGTCTGCGCCGGACATGGACCCCATGTGACCTGTTCTACGATTCATTGGACCACGTGGACCTGTCTCTCCAGGAATCCTTTCGTCCTCACAATCGATATCGCTTGCAGCCAAAACCTATAAATATAATGTTAGCTTGTTGATCAAAACCAAATAGAAAATATGTCATTGGTACCTGTTGCAATAATTGGCCCTGCTCTTCTCTTGTTTTGTAATGCATGTCTGGTTCCTCCTCCATTCCAGCTAGTTTTGTGATTACTTTATAGCTGTATCCCTGGTTAACCAAAAACCGTTGGCGTTTTCGCGAATAATTCATCTCCATCGTGTCCTGTGACACGAGGGTATAAAAGAATGCGTTGTATTCCTCAGCAATCGCGCCTTTCTTTGCTCTCAGAATTCGTCCCAATCTCTGAGCTTCCTGCCTTCTCGAGCCGCCGTGTGACGATATCTGAATCAACACGTTGGCTTCTGGCAAATCGAAGGAGGTGTCAGCTACTTTACTAACAAAGATTGTGTTGACTTTCGGATTAAACTTGAAATTCTGCAAGATTTGGATCCGCTCACTTTGCGATGTTGGACCATAAATGTAGGGTTTATTCATCTTGATCGCATAATGTTTCAGCGCGAAAACATTGTCCGAGAAGACAATCGTCTTGTCTCCTCTGCGCTCGTGATACTTGATGAGATACTGAGTGGCTCTAAACTTATGAGGATTCATCACGTACAGCAGCAAGCGTTTGCTAGTGCGGCAAACCAAATATTCTCGGTAGAACTCCGGCGTCATCGGACACCAAACCTCTGCGCATTGCACTCTGGCGATGAATCCTCTCTTCTGCAACTCCAACCAGTTTGCTTCATACAGCTTTGGCCCGATGAGAAAGTTCAAATCGGCGATTTTGTCATCTTCACGAAGTAGAGTCGCCGTTAGGCCTAGTTTAGAATGTGATTGTACAATAGTAAGCACTCTTCTGAACATCTTTGCAGGAATGGTGTGCACCTCATCTAAAACCATTATGCCCCATTCTTGTTCCTGCAACCATTTCATAGTCTGCTCTGCCTCCCACGAACGTCTCTGAGTATGCGTAATCATGGAATAGGTCGTGATTAAGATACCACATCCCATAGGTTTGTCTTTGGCTTCCGACGTAAACCTGCAAATCATGCTATCATCAGCAGTGCTCCACATCTTGAACTGCTGTTTCCATTGCTCCACTGATACACCAGAGTTGCACAAAACCAATGCTCTCTTTCTCACTGTGCAGCAAGCAGTCACACCAACCAGGGACTTTCCTGCTCCACAAGGAAGTACGATTACTCCAGATCGCGCGCGTCCATTACCAAACATCTTTCTCAAACTTTTCTCTTGGTACGGTCGTAACACCGCAGAAGGCTTTAAATCATAATTTATGTCTGGATTTACAGTGTCATTTCTAAAATCATATTCAGCAAGTAGAGGATGCTCCAATTCAATGCATCTTTTCTGAATGACTTCAATCTTCTCTTGGTTCACCTCAAAGGATACCGTTTTCAGTGACAATTCTTCCTCATCATCTTCATTGTCCAGTTTGTCATAGAAATTTGTGATGTCATCAGGAACAGTAGTGCCTTCCTCAATTGCATTTGCAGGCTTATTGGCACCAAAGTTTGGAACAGTTGCCTTCTCCTGAATGTTTGTTGTCAACTCCTCAACCTCATCAGCACTTCTTCTCAACCTACATTCTTGTATTACAGGATCTTTCAACAGCTTTTGCAAAATATCAGGATGTGGACTCTCCACAAAGTACTTGTTATGCTTCAAAACTAGCTTTACTTTACCATAGGACAAGGTGCAGAGCTCTATAAACTGGACAATTCCATCAGGTACTGTAGTTTTGCTCAATCTTTTAAGGTATTCAATGATATCATGAGTTTGCAGGCCAACACTCACAGCAGCGTATAGGGAATATGCTGTTAACTTGTACTCATGCACAAATTCTGGCCTGCAGACTGGCTCTGCAATTGCTATGAGGAAATCATGTGCATGTTTATACACTGGTGAGAAAGACTCAAGGAATATATGACCATTTGGTGCAACCCATAATGGTCTGGAGGAGTGATCAGGTTTTAGAACCATATCGCTTCGGTAGTCCTTCGCACCGAACTCGTCCTCTTTGGATGTTTGATCGCTTGTTTCGGCGTTACGCGCGGCAGCGCCCGGCACCGCTGCACCCGAATCAGGTGCATCATTGGTGTCGTCATCATCAAAGTCTCTCCATGCTGCAGCTTCTTCTTCTTCTTTACGTCGTTTCTTTGACGATTTGCTTTCCTTATAGCCACCCGAACGTTTTGGAGGTCCCATTATTATCTCTGTAGTTTATAATATTTATTGCACCACACTACCTACTCAACTGCGCACAACACTGACAACACTAACCAATGATGGGGAAAATATAGGTTAGAAGCTTATAACACAGGCAACTCAGCAACCCAACCAACCCACTTCTCTACAAATCCCAAGGATCCCAAGACACGATAATAATACATAAATGCTTATGTAATGTGTTAATCTCCTATGTAAATGCAAATTTAAAACCAATTACCGCGATTTATATGGACAACCAGTATATGCTCAAAACGAATGCGCCGTGAATATGTACATATGTACATACATACATACATATGTATGTATAATATATAATAAATAATCGCATGGTTATTCTAAATAGATTATATGTACATAATTATGAATCAAGTCTTTTGATTAACAATTAAAGTCTTGTCTGATATAAATCATTTCAACTCTATTGTTTTCTCTCATTCTTGACACAGAACTGATTGTGTCACGAAAATTTGACGTGAGGTTGTGAAATGCGCGCGGTTTCTGGTTTGCCATCAAATCCCAAGTAAAACAACACGATGAAGGTGAAAAAATACTTACAGTTTGATTAAAATCGGCATTCTCGTTCTTCATGCGCGCTCGTCGCCACAAAATGCTCAAAATTTTATAAAACTTCCCACAAATATCATCAACATTCGACCCATTCGACCATCGAGACTTGAGATAACAGCCACCGACTGACTTTGACAAGGCCGGGAGAGTAACATAACCAAGAATCCAAGAAAGTCATGCACTTGAATTCACCTAGAAAACACGAGTGGAGAAAGATCTAAGAGCCTCACCAAACCACAAACCATTTTCTACTATGAATAATACGTAACATAGCGCGAAACATTTAAATCATTGCCATTGATATGTCACCGCGAGTTAGTCACCTGGAGAACGAACAATGTCGCCAGTGCACCAGCTTTGCTGATTATGTGAAGGAGAACAAGAAGCGATTGGCACAAGAACAACAGGGTGAAGGCGCAAGTGTAATTAATTGCTATAGATTGTTGCTAACTCTGCTGAGGTAAAAACTCAATATAATCATGTTTTAACAGCCAGCACCAGGTGCTGCACATGGATCCAGAAGACCTGACTGCCCTCTAGACAAGGATGAATTAGGCAACAAGTCTTGGGGTCTGTTGCACACAATGGCTGCTAAGTATCCAGAAAAGCCAAGTGCTGAGGAGAAGAAGGATATTAAGACATTTTTTAATGTATTTGCTAAACTATATCCATGTTCACATTGTGCAGAAGGCCTTAGGGATGAGTAAGAGTTGAACCTATTAATTTAATTTTTTTTTATTAACACTTTAATTTTTGAAGCCTTCAGGAGCATCCAATTAGAGTCAGCAACCAGGATGAGCTAAGCAAGTGGCTATGTGAAATGCACAATAGGGTTAACTTGAAGATAGGCAAACCAGTCTTTGACTGTACCAAAGTTCATGAAAGGTGGCGTGATGGATGGAAGGATGGCTCTTGTGATTAATTTGATAATATAGTTATAGCAAATATTTTAGGTCAAATAAATATCTACCCTGTTGCACCATTTCGATTAATCCACTGAACGCATTGGTGTGAACACCTCGTAATCTGCAACTCTAAAGTAATAATCTCCCATGAGGACCGATTGTGACGCGCCATCACCGTCATAAGTGTGCGGTAAATTGGTGTAGGAGTCCATATTGGTGTTGCAGTTGCTGGAGATGAGTAAATCGGCTCCAGCGCCGAATATTGGACCAAAACTAAGCAAACAAATCAATAGTTGAATGTTCACACCAACCTGGGATTATACTCACTCAGGATGATAACATATTGCAACAGTCTTCTTCTTGATATGAAACTGCGAGGGCGGCACGTCTTTATGATTGAGCAGCGTAAACAGAAATGCCTTTTCCGATGCAACGTAGTGATGATTCTTCCCAGTTTGAGTTTCCCACGCCGCATCGCTGAAACCGCCACAAATCTCACCACGGGCGCCCTGGACGACGACGTAAATCGGCGCGACGCCGTCGCAATGACCGTGGAATGCCGATGCGGAATATCCATGTGTACTGGCCCTAAAAACTAGTCGCCAGGCTTGTTTGGGATGCGCGTACCATGCATTTAGAATCCGCTGGTAGTGGCTCTTGTCCTGGCCCAGGATTAACGAACCGGGAAAGAGGTGCTTTGAAACGCGGGGCTTCAAGCGCTGGTCCTCGCTGCCCTCGGCGAATTTATTTGCGAGCGCTGCGTGTCGATAGCGCTCCAGACTTAGTTCCATTGGCACCGCGCCTGTCGGCTCCACTTCTTCGGCGAACACCTGACTGTCAATTAATAACAATCGCACGTGATTTATCACCTGCGCTAAGTGCTGGCATACACGGGCGCGTTCTTCTTCCGTCCAGTGTATTGTGGGCTGGGTGACACCAGCCTGGTATTTGGCCCAGTTCAATGCTGCTCTCCAAACATCTTCCTCCTCCATGCATAGCTAGACAATTGAATAGTTGAACAGTTTTAAAACATGTATCTGCAAGAATTGTAATACCGTTACTTACATAATCTGATGAAATCAATTTGATCACAGCATCTTTCTTCAGCTGCAGAAATGAGTTTGTCTTGACACATTGCACTGCATTTTCTCCAATATAACTGATGCATCGGTCAAGAAACATGGATGCAGCCTTTCCTCCTATGATAAACAAAACAAGCATACAAAAAATAAGCCACTTGTTGGTTGTAAATACAAAAGTTTTATTCTAGTTGTTGGAATTACAGCAGTACTGTAAGTAAAACTTAGTTTAAATTAAAGTAATTGCTTTGTTATAAATAAGTGAGACATCAGTTCGTCGTGGGAGTTACGCCTTGAATCAACGTGATATTGTCGCCTTTAAGCATTATGCGCCCCAATTGCCTTCTGTTCTTGGTCTTCACGTAATATTCTTCCGCGTCGTCCAGCACCAGATTCATGTATTCGTCGAAGCCGACGATGTGACCTTCGATGCGCAAATTAACGTTCTCGTAGAGCCAAACTTGTACGCGCGATCGATTCTGTAGGTATCTGAAGATAAGGTTGATGGGTTGAACCATCACCTTTTGGACTTTTTGCGGTTTGAATGCCATTTTCAGCAATTACTTAGTGCTTTTGCAAGTTTTAAAACTTGTAAACGTTAAGGGAACTTGTCGGAACTTGTAAACGTTGTGTGAACGCCGCTATTGAGGTTATCCAGCGTTCTGCTCAGCGCTTGCGTGCGCTTGGTGCACGGAGAAAATTTTGCCGCTTGACACAAGCGCGCTGTTGCCAACGATTTCAAATGCATAACTTGATTTCGTATAGTTTATCTTAAATCTTGTTTGAAATACATACGCGCAAATATTGTTGTCTTGAAGTTCAAATTTTGAGTATAATCAAGACTTATTGAGAGAAAAATTATGTGAAAAGTGAAAAAAAAGAGCTGCGATGGCCGGGAATCGAACCCGGATCAACTGCTTGGAAGGCAACTATGCTGACCATTACACCACCATCGCACTTGAATGCTGAGGTAGAATAAAACTACATACCTCTTGAACGTTCACGCATTTCCATTGCAGCAGCCATCAAGGTGCAAGCGGATGCTTCCGATAATGTGGACGTTACATGATCTTCACATGCATTTCGCAATTCTTCTACCCCTAACTCTTGGGCCAGTGTTAACATTTCAAAAACGCCGCTGTCTTGCAATAAAATCTGTGAAAATAAAACCAAAATGAAACATTTAAGTGACAAACACCATGCTGTTTATACGCATGCCAATTGTAAAAAAAAAACTACCTTTCCAGTATAGACGTAAAGCAGGAACTGTTTGAATGTTTCAGGTGGCACTTGCGGCAATCTTATGGGGATGGGCGAACCTGGTGCACTTGGTGAGACTGAACAACCTGGTATTCTGCATATTTCACCCCTCTTTGCTGTTTGAAAACTCTTGCATCTGCAAAGATCAAAGATATGAAGAAGTGAATATAGTGTAATTACTCTAATTAATGCCAACAAGGCAATTATAAACCTTGTCAATGAACACGTCGTCTCCAGCTTCTTAAGTAAGTAACTATTTTTTAAATCATAGTTTCATAAGACATTTTGATTTTGCGAATAATCTGATTTGAATCCATCATCATGAACGTTCCAGAATCAAGAGAGCGCAAATGCTAGAACGCAGTATGGGGTGAGAAAATAAAACAGCACGATAACGAACTTTATTAATCACTCGTAGAAGGAAGCAGAAAAATTAGATTCACATCAACGACCCAGCACCCTAGTTTAGGTTTGAAACAGAAATTTTACATTTATCGCATCAGCGGAGGTCCTCGCCAGGGGGTAACAATTCGCGTGTAGTTAATTAACTTTTTATGGGCAACCGGACATAGAAACACTTCCGGCAGACAGCCAGTCCCAGTTTCAGCTCCAGAGTTTGGAGTTTCACAAAGTCACTACGCGCAGAGGAGTGGCAAAAGTGGCATCTCTGTGATTCCACAACAAACAGACCGCGATTAATGAGCGTCGGACGCAGCACTAATTAATCTTTTGGGAATTTCATCAATCGGACGCTGGGCGGCCTTTGTGCAATGAGTAATAAATGAAAATCCCTTTACATCCGTTTGAAATTGGTGTTATCGACAGCGCAATTTCCAAAGCCTGATAATTTGAAAAAGAGCAGCACGATTTGTTCAAATTATGTCAGAGATGACAATTACGGTGGATTTTTATTTTCTGTGCGGGTGTAAATCATATTTACCTTGCCATCAAAATCACGCGATGTGCAAAGGCGCGTTCCTCTTCCCTGCCGAGGATGAACACAATATCTGCGGAATCGGAATTCTCAGAGAGTCTTTTTAGGTCATCGAGAAGTCGCGGAACGCCTGCCAACGCTTTGTCCGCGGGAAGATTTGCGCTCCCCAATCCACCAACGCGAGAACTCATTGTATATTC
>JAODGB020008327.1:0-64456 GCA_027574905.2 Earota dentata | reverse complement strand
TTGTTTTTGGGTTGCCTATATTACATTTGTTACAGTTTTGTGACATTTTAAAATGAAATACCGATGCGTGGAGATAATTAATTTATAAAATCGATATTGTAATTTTGCACTTCAAAAAAAGGAGCCTGGTGCGAACATTTTGGGGCCCTATGCTTATTTCGTAAGTCGTGACTAGCGGGTTTGGACCGACGCGGACCCTGAAGGTGTTTTACTAAAAATCATTGCAGGGTCCTCTGAAACGTGGGCCCCCTTGCTGGGATTGCTTAAAATTTAATGCGAAGTGATTTATTTTGTTTTAAAATTAAAACCGTGCGTCTAATGACTGATTGATGATTAGAGATTATTGTACTTACCAAATTGTAACAATATCTCATGTTGAAGCAGTTTTTGATTGGAAAATGTTGCAGGGAATCTCGAGATACTTGCGAAACGTCTATTATTTTTTTCACGATTCGTTTGACATTTGAATCATGGCAAACTTGATAGTGATTTAAACTTCCGTTACACTTTTATTAACGTTGTTTCTGGGTTGCCTATGTTACCATTGTTACAATTTTGTGACATTTTAAAGGAAATACCGTTGCGTGGAGACAATTAATTTATAAAATCGATATTGTTACAATATTTGGTAATTTTGCCCCTCAAAAAGGGGCCCGGGGTAAATATTTTGGGGCCTCATGTTTTATTTCGTATGTTGTGACCACGGACTTAGGTCGTGACTAGCGGGTTTGGAACGACGCGGACCCTGAAGGTGTTTTACAAAAATCGTTGCAGGGCCCTTTGAAACGTGGGCCCCCTTGCTGGGATTGCTTAAAATTCGATGCAAAGAGATTTATTTTGCTTTAGAATTAAAATCGTGTGCCTGATGACTGAATGATGACTACAGATTAGTACTTACCAAATTGTAACCATATCTCATGTTGGAACTGTGTTGTGGAAAATGTATTTGCGATGCTTGCGACCCGTCTACTGATATTTTCACGATTCGTTTGACTTTTGCATCACGGAAAACTTGATGATGTTTTTAATTTCCATGCCACGATAGTTTTAATGATGTGTATTGGGTTGCCTACCGATTTGTTTCATCGTGACGAGCGAGCTTGTTCCGTAATGGACCCTAAATTCGTTTTATTCTAAACCGTTTCGGGGCCCTCCGAATCGCGCCCCCTTGCTTGGGTTGATTAGAATTTGTTGCAAAAAGTTATTTTTTGATTTAGATAAAGTTCGCGTGCAAGATATACGAAGGTTGTGAGACCTCACAGTTGGATGCGTCGCTCGAGAGCCTGGAAGCGGCCTACAATGGACCTCAAAGTTTTACAATTTCTTTTCTAAGTTTCCATACATACATACATATTGGGATCAAAGAGCTACTCTTTATTGTACTGCTAATTTTAGCCCGCTCAAGGACATGGACGTGGCGTAAAATGCACTCCAAAGTTTGACCATACCACGGTACCACGTACCTCAAATCATATTATTTTGCAAACATTTTGTTGTTTTTTGCCTTCGGCTCATCCCCCAAACTCTTACAATCGTCCAGGAATATTTCGCTTATCCTACTTATGACACAATATACTACATACAAAGCGCAATCTGACCATTTGAAATCCGAAACCTCGCGTATAAAGGATTTATAATAAAAACCTAGTTTTTATGGGTTACAATTTTGTTGTATGCCTTTAATAACAGCAAATAAGTTCATCCCCAAAAAGACGAAAACCCATTACAAATCAAACCTTATAAATAAATTACCCGAAAGCTCTTAAAATTTTGATCGGCTATTACCCTCGCTTCCCAGATTATAATTTGGGTCTAGATTTAGTTGCAAAATGTTATTTCTTTCATGTAAGTACAAATATGTACATATAGTATATAAACGAATCTTGGAATTACACTTTTGAATAAATTTAACTGGCGAGCTCACGATACTTGTGACACGTTCAATGATTCTTTCATGGCAAAGTTGGGCAAAGTTGATCAATTTTGAAATGTACTTTTCTAGTGCAAAGTTGGTTGCCTATTGTAAACTTGTCGTTTCATATGTTCCGCCCCCGTCCGTCCTGTCAACAAGCCCGAGCTAGCGATGCCTGGCGAAGTCAGCAGGAACTGCAGGCTGCTTGCGCCGAGCATTTGCTACACCTAACTGTACCTAACCATTTACGTACTCCTGCATCGCCTGCGACTAATGTTCTCGAGCTCAGTATTGCCGTATCAGCTGATACGTTGGTACTTACCATACTACACATACTACGAGCAGCTGATATAATTTTGCTATTTTCCGCTACTCCCCGGAGGATGTGAATCACACAACACGCTCAGTATCGTTTGCAATTAAGCAAAAAAGCTCACAATGCCGGTCGCCACGATGGACATCGCCGCCGTGCCCAACTTTCCGCAAAAAGTAAGCGCACTTTGACTATATTTGGCATTACAATGCCTCTTCTGCTTACCTAACGCGCTTGTTTGTATCCGCAGGCCATCTTCTTGGCGCATTTCATCCTGATTTCACTCAGTGCCATGGGACAATGGGCCAGCAATGGTTATTTATTCTACAATCTCATTTTGATTACACTTATCCTGTGGTCACTTCACAATACTCAATCTTCTGAACCTATTCACATGGTATGTAATTGGATATGCAGACCTGCAGGAAGTCAATGTTATGACAAGCTTCTGATTTTCCTTTGCAGGCTTTGCTTGTGAATATTTGTGCAATTGTACTGGACATCTTTTACCTGGCATTCTGCTATCCAAGAATTTATGGTATGAAATCACATAAGTTCAATGTTTTTTCAAGACTTGTTTTCTTTATTGATTGCTTATGATCAGCAGACGCAGCAGAACGATTCTCAGCTGCCCTGGCGATCGTGCACCTCATTGCACGGCCGTTCACGACCATCTTCATGCTAAAAATCCTGCGTGAGCGCGGCGAGGAACCAAGTAATGCATAGTTTTGCCAATGTCCTACCGAGAAATGCGCTAAATTGTGGCATTTGTAGGCTTTCTAGGAGGCATACTGCCTGAGGCGCCTCGGGCGACGAGCTACGAGGATATAGACCGCCCGCAGCAGCCACCGCCCACTAACCAGCACAGCTACGATTTCTCGAATGTGCAACAAATCTAACCAGTGTCCCAACAACTAACCACAAAGCTACACATTCAGGAAATGCTCCACAGTCTCACGGAATCACGGGGATTGAGGATGCTTTTGATAAATAATCGTGCCTACTTATAAAATACTTTGATTACAGATTCAAGATTTAAGCTATAGCATTATACGGTATACTAATCGGTTAAGTATAAGCGATGTAAGCGATACAACAATTCAAAACAGGAGGATTTCACTGAACTCTCAATAAAGGATGATCTTTGTTCATATCGGAGTATAACTCAAACAAAGCACTTTTAGGAGTTAGCACGATATTATGTACACCTGTACACGCAAAAGTTATTGCCCCCTGTTGGTATTTCACCCTTGAATAAGACGTATTAATACAAATACATATATTAATTTTGTAACTATACACACACACAAACAGATTTTTGTAGACATTTGCGTATGTTAATAAAATGATGTTAATATAAAAACTGTTTGTTTAAATTTGGGATAATGTCACACAATTAACAATGATTTGTTTGTTTTTTGTTGCAAATGATTTGTTTGTTTTTAGTTGCAAAGATCATATCTATGTTTGATCAAATCTTGGTTTGCTTTTAAATGTGTGCCTATTTTTTGCTGCTGAGGTCATGCGTTATATGTGCGCTGCGTTAACAAATGTTGGCGTTTCTGATTGGAAGAGAATATTTTGTCGTGAACATCCGTTCAAATGTTGTCAGGTCCACGCCATTGACGCGCTTTCGTATTGTCACCTACACCTGGGCTGCTTGGGCTACACCTAGAGGTCCTATGGTCAATCATGTTAAAATAACAATAGTCAGTGCACCAATAGAAAATGGCATAAGATATGTTTTTTAATCGTATTTTGCGAGTTTCTAATCGATATCAACAGCGCATGTGCATTTCTGCGATGTTCCTGATTGGTGCAGGGAATATCCACTTGTGGCTGGGTCGTCTAGGTAGCTGTGATCGCAAATTATTAATAGAACTGGAGGGTTTTGAACTAGTTTGCATGCCAGTGCACCAATAGAAAACAGCATAAGACATTTTTCAAATCGCATTTCGCGGGTTTCTAATCGATAAATCAATATCAACAGCGCATGTGCATCTGCGGCGTTCCTGATTGGTCCAGTGAATATCCACTTGTGGCTGGGTCGGCCGGGGAGCTGGGTACAAGCAAAGGTACAAGTTTATTTATAACCTTCACAGTTCTCAGTTCCGTGGGTCCGTCCGGTGCTGATCCGTTGGCAGTTGGCAATTTGATAATGCACTAAATTTTAAAGTAAATTCGCAGATTTCTTAGAGAAACTTGCCGAAATGGATAACGAAAGTACGGTGGTTTGTTCCGTGATAATGGAATGGGCGAACAATCAAGGCGCCGTGGCTCGTAAGGCCACCTACAAGAAAGCAACACTGCGTGTCTGCCGCAACGAGTTTCGCGCGATGATCATCGAAATAACGCCGGAAAAGCTCGCCCCCGTCAAGTTTCCATTGAAGAATATGTCTGTCCACAACAAGTTTATGAGTGAGGGCAAGACTTCCATGAAATTCCAGGATCAGAAGTGCACAGTGTTCCTCACAAATGCGCCTCCAGGGCAGTTGACCACATTTCTCAAGCTGCTCTTCGTGAAGATGACTGGGGACAAGAAGACAAACACTGGCAAGGTTTCTCTCAGAGAGCAGCTGCTCACTAGTAAACCACAGAGTTTGGATGAAATCAGTCCAGTGACTGTGGCAGATTTGAAGCATGTGAAGACCTCAAAGGCAACTGATACAACTCCATCACCATTGAGTAGGAAGCGGAAACGTCAGGATGGCTGTTCCCCAGCAGCCAAGAAATCATTCACAGTGAGTGATCCTATGAATTCAGAGCAGAGGGAGGTGATGAAGGCATGCCTCTCTGGGCAGAATGTTTTCTTTACTGGGAGTGCTGGCACAGGAAAGAGTTTCCTGCTGAGGAAGATCATTGGTGCTCTGCCCCCTGATGTGACAATTGCAACAGCTTCCACTGGTGTTGCAGCCTGCCATATTGGTGGGATAACTCTGCATCAGTTTGCTGGCATTGGCAGTGGTGATGCCACCATGGAGAGGTCTTATCAGATGGCTTCCAAGCCTTCTGTGGCTTCAATTTGGAGGAAATGCAAGCATCTGATTATTGATGAGATATCCATGGTGGATTGCGAATATTTTGATGTAAGTTTCAGGCCAAAGTTTAAATTGCATTAATTCATCAAAAATGTTGTATGTTGTGCGTTATAGAAAATCGAAGACGTTGCGCGTTACGTGCGTAAAAACGACAAACCCTTCGGCGGTTTGCAGTTGATTTTGTGTGGGGACTTCCTTCAACTGCCGCCGGTGACGAAATACAACCAAGAGAAGAAGTTCTGCTTCCAAGCCAATGCGTGGAGGGACTGTGTGCAGCGCGTGTTTGAACTGCGCATCGTTCACCGGCAAAAAGATCCAGAGTTCGTCAGTATTCTCAACCAACTCCGCGTCGGCGACGTCACAGACGCCATCACCGATCGCTTGCTCGCCACATCCAGGCAGCAAATCGAACAGAACGGCATCCTCGCCACGCGCTTGTGCTCCCACATGCAGGACGCGAATCTTATCAACGAGAACAAGCTGAACGAGCTCAAAGGCGATACGAAAGTCTTTAAAGCGCAGGACAGCGATCCGTACTCGAGCAAGCATCTGGACCAGCAAACGCCCGTGCCCGCCGAGCTCGTCCTCAAGCAACAGGCGCAGGTCATGCTGCTCAAGAACATCAACATCGCCATGGGGTTAGTAAACGGCGCGCGCGGCGTGATTGTAGGCTTCCGCGACGGCCTGCCGCTGGTGCGCTTCCGCAACAAGAAGGAGTATCTCGCCAAGCCGGAGAAGTGGACGATTAAGACCGCCGGCGGGGCGATCACCACGCGCAGGCAGGTGCCGCTGAAGCTGGCGTGGGCGTTCTCCATCCACAAGTCGCAGGGGCTCACCCTGGACTGTGTAGAGATGTCGCTGGCAAGAGTCTTCGAGCCTGGCCAAGCATACGTTGCTCTATCGCGCGCGCAGAGCTTAGATACGCTGCGCGTGCTGGATTTCAAGGCGTCGCAGGTGTGGGCTAATCCGGACGTGCTTGCGTTCCACAACCGGCTGCGCGAGGAAATCGCTGATGCCGCTTTGGTCAACACACTCATCCCTCTGGGACGGAAGGCCGGCAAAAGCGGTGCCCACGCGCGCAAACCAAAGAAACTGTTGTTTGCGGACAAACCGATCGTTTCGATTACGTGACCAGTTACACCGTTGGTTTTTCAAATAATCCTTCTGGTTGTTAGCTCAATCATTCTTATTATTTTTTTCTACAGTGTGTTTAGTCAAGACTGATTAACGTTAAGTCTTTTGTTCTGATTTTAAATTATGATTACAATTAATGCATTACGGGTTTTTAAGTATTACGTGTCTATGTTATCACGTGTCTATTTTATCACTTTCGTCTAATTAATATTGCAATGAAATCAAGTCAAGCAGAAAGTGTCATGAATACTTTATTCTATTGCAATATTCCCAAGCATTAGGCTCTTGATGTTTCTGCCTTCATGGCACATGCATTAATGTGATTCATACTCAATGACGATTCGCTGATTTAGTAGAATATTGTGAAGTAACAACAGTAGCATTAATTTGATTTTGAATGAATGGAATACCATGGTCAGGCATTTTCATTTCTATGTGTACCTACTATACAGGGTTTGTTTTATTTTTATTTTATTTTTTAATTTAATCAATACTTGAAGAATTTGACCAAGCTTTGTGAATAATTTAAAAACTAACCCTGCATAATAATAATAATAATGATAATATGTATGTATAAATATTGCGATGCATTAACTGTTTTGAGCAGCACTTCATTAAGTTGCATTAGGCACATGCATGACAATTATTTACATCAACAAAACTATATGTATGTACTTAGAAATAAACCAGAGCATGAAACATGAACAGTATTTAATCATGAAATAGAGCGGCTGACCGCTAAAGTGTGCTGATTGTCATTCTTTGAAATTTTACAGTCGTATTATTTATATTAACATAAATATTTTGTAGGATTTAAGTTTGTAGGATATTGTGAAGCCAAAAGGAAATAAACTTTTTTGTATACTTACTTTGGTTAATTTTGTTCATTCTTTTTGTCTTTATTGCGTTAGTTGCTTTGTCCCTCCATTTTTTAACTGCTAACATTGATTTCGACAGGCGGAATAAAGCGCCAGATGTGACTGGTCATGTTCGTGACGCTGGTACTGGTAGCATCAGGAGCCGTTACTTGAATATCCATTTTATACTGACCTGGTGTGAAGAAGAGAACACTGCACGCGTGCTGCGTGGAATTTTGTGGTGCTAACGTCGGCAGAAAGATTCTGAAAGCAAAAGCAATCGAATTCGCGGATCGTACAAATACAAGAATCGAATGTTAGTTGAAAATGTAGAGTTACTTGGATGGTCCTGTAACAGATAGGCGTGTCTCCAGCATGTAGTTGCAGGCGCCATTTTGATAATCCTGATAGAACTGCACGGTCATGATGAGTTTGTTGAGGGGCTTCTCGAGGCTGTTGCACACCTGTATGCTCAGCGCGAGCGAGTCGCCCGCTTCGCAGTTGAGTGCTTCTTGTGGCTTCACTGGTGCGCCATTGACTGCCACATCTGTGCAACAGTAAAGAAATGTATCTTGGGAGGACGGTGGAGAGTAGGGTTTGTTACCCCAGTGCAGTGGCGACATGCGCACGATGTCCAGCATGTTCGGGGTCAATGTGATCCCTTTCAAGCTCGCCCTGCCTTTGGTCTCTATCGCCGGGAGATTCCACTGCAGGTCCACCAAGTTGGCGATGTGCTCCGAGCATATCTTATCCAAGTCGAGCCTTTCGTCCAGCGTGTTGTCCTCCACGTAGAGTTTGCGCAGCTTGGACAGTGGGCATCGGTCCACTGGTATTGGAATACGGCATGATTCATGGCCCTCAACGAGCATGCGCTTGGTTGGCGTATATTGCAGTTCCATTTCTTGTGATGTGAGATTCGCCACGTCCAGCACTAGGTAAAACTGAGACGACCTAAATATTTACATAAAATATTCGTCATTAATCAATATAAATTATGGTTATTATGAAGACTACATGATTTAACACACAAAAACTAGATGTTATGCATGAGAGCGCCTTGATTTCACTTACGTTTCAGCTGGTAATACATCCCAGTTAGTGACCTGCATCGATGGCATCATTTCCAAGGTAATAAACACCGAACAAATGCGACAATACCCTGCCGTGAGGCCATTCCCACCGCTATAGCGCAGCTGCAGCTGCCCCTCGGCGACTGCAGATGCCGCATGCTGCGCCAGAGCCAACACGCCTGGTGATCTACACCCGCCTTGAGTTGTCACGCTGCTCTGTCCCGAGTAGTTGGAGCGGAAGCTCGAGTTGATCTCTGTGCGCCGCGAACCCTGGGTGCTGCTGCCCATGGCCGAGTGCGAATTGACAGGCGAGTTCAAGCGCGATGGCAGCGAGCTCGGCCCAGCCGACGTGGACGGAAGGCTGCCGCTGGCGTGCGAACCATCAAACACACTGCTGCTTAAATCGGCGGCGGCGTATGCCGAATTGAGGAAGTTTGCAGCGGCGTACAGTTGCAGCGTCAGCGTGGCGGACTGATTCGGCATGATGGGCAGCTGGTCCGCGATGGCATCCTCCGACCACTGGAAGATCTGCTGCTGCAGGCTGTGATCCAAACCGCTCTGTATTGTAACCTCGAGCATTTCGATCGGCACCTGGCTGGTGTTCGTTAGAGTAATTGTGCATTCCGTCGACTCGCCGTTATGCAGGCTCAAGCTCGCTGATGTCACAACGTTTTCAAAGTTTTGGAACGTTGAGAAGGTGGCGCTTTGCGGCAGCGACGTTTTGACATCCATGGTGGGTAATGAGGAGATCACCTCGATAGAGTAAGACGGCAGGAAGTTCTTCATGTACCGCAGCCGACAGTTGGACTTCACTCCCAAGGTGTGCGTGCTGTAGCCAAGGAGCTCCAGCTCGCCGATTTCCTTCGGCGTGCCAACCAACGTTAACAGCGTGGGCGTTTCCGGGGGAAGGATGACCGTCTCGGGCACTGATTCGAAGACAACACCTGATGTCAAGAGTCGCATGTTCGACACAGCGAGTTCAAACGGCAGCGGATTGATCAATTTCAGCGACACTTCGCATAAATCATTCTCGATCCATAAAAAATCTGTAAAAATGTTTTGTAAAAGTTTTTGCGTCTGGTTTTGTAGATGTATAAAACGTTACCTATTTTGTTAGGTGGTTTGTTCGCTTTGCGCTCTAGACTTCCAAAGTTAATCGGCGTGAACAGAAACGGGCCGATATCCTCCTTCAAAGTCTCAATCTTCTGCGGCTGCAAGTGCGGCTGTAGATTCTTCAAAGTGTATCCATTGCAGATAGGAATGTTGATCAGGTTAGCCGGCGGTATGACGACCCCATTCTCCAAAACCAGCGGCACCGGTGAGCCTTCGCACTGTGATGACAACGACTGCAGCTGCAGCGACAGCTCCTTCTGGTCGTTCTGGGACAAATGATCCCACATGGTCTGAAGTAAAAAGGTCATGTGCCTGGTGGCCAGCGCAGAATGCCCCATGCGTTTGGCAGCCACTACGAGTTCCTGCAGAATGTGAATCTGCAGACTCGGCCAGCCCATTTGCGTAGTGTTCAGCGCCATGTCCGTCGGATCGAGGCTCAGCTTATGCCCGGGGAAACTCTGCAGCATTAGGCTGTAGCACTGGCCCCAATTCGGCTTGGGATTCTGCACTGAAACATACCGGCTCGCAGCGAGCCGATGACAAAACGCCGCCTTCCGCCGAAAGCCGATCTGCGTATACAGCTCCGATAATGTCTCAAAGCGCTGGATCTTCTCCTGCTCGGAGAGCGTGAGATTGATAAAGACGACGTTCTGGAGGAAGCTCGCCGCCTGCAGAGAATGATTCTGCTCGACGGAGATCCGCGCCGCTTTGAAGCTCGCTTCAGTCTCGATGATGCCCGCATTCTGATACTTGCTGTAGTGTATGATGGCCTCGCGATAGCGCTTGAGGATATCCTCGTGCGAGAGTAAATGGATCGAGTCGCGTTTGACGCTGGGCTCAAGAATAGGCGCTTGGGTAATGGACTTTTTCGGCGAGCCTTCCTGCAGACTAGAATTGCGATGCAGCGGCAGCAGGCGTTGAATGTTCGGGTAGAGAATCAGCGCTGATGTGACGCACAGGCCTTCATACGCCGCACCCAGCCATAGCCAATCATTAACCGACTTCAAGGTCTCGGCTGCGTTGAAATAGTAAGTCAATGCTTCATTTACAAGCCCTGATTGCAGGCACAAGTCGCCGAGGTGCTTCGTAACGCGGCCCATGCAGCGCTTTTTATTGTTCCGCGTCTCCATATCCAGCCCGATGATGTCTTTCTTCTCGAACGGCGCGAGCAGCAGACTGACGCGCTCGATCTTCTCACGCGACTTCTCCAAGCGCTTGGACTCCAACACCCAGAACAGCGAATTCACAAACTCGGTCAAATGCTGCTCCAAATCAGTGCAGGGATCCGTCTCTGAGTAGAAGAACGCGCGCGTTTTGAAGTTCGATGGCGTGGTGAACTTGTTATCAGGCGTGCGTTCTTCGCGTAGCTTTTCCAGGAGCATTTCCACTTTGTGCTTGCGCGCCTCATCTTCCGGCGGCTTATCTTCCGTGCGCGGCTCAGCTTCCTTATTGTCATCACGTTTCTCTTCTTCACTGGAACTTTTATCACAACTTGAGCTGTCATATGGGCTGGAATCATCATCCTTGGCAACTGCAAAACATAAAAATATGGATATTAAAACAGGAGTGCAAGACAAGGAGGGCTTACTCTCACTGTCACAGCTGGATGTGCCTACACTGTTTCCATCCCCAATTTGTTCAATAGGGCTCTCAATTTCTGAAGGTTTCAACAGAATGCACCTCGAATCATATAGAGTACTGGTGTATTTTACTTTAAGGCTCTCATGCACCCTGCAGATCTCATTCAACTCTTGTTGTGAATCATATTTGCCAATTGAGATCAATCCAAGCAATCTTCTGTGTGTCTAGAAAGAATAATCAGTTTACATGCTGCAATAGGCCATGTAGAAATCAATGCTCACTTGAAAGTCACCCCAATCATTGTTTTCAATTGGGTATTCCTTAACATATCGGACGAATATGTTTCGGCCCAGTCCGGTGGAGTCGGTCACTTTGATCGTATTCAGGCGGTTGATGCGATCGAAGAATTTGTTGTAGACTTTCGGCTTCAACTGCGAGCCGATCTGCCGGATCAGTATCAGGAGGGCGGCGTGATCGTGCGAATACTGCTCATAGTCCGGATGAGACATATTTGGTTCGGTGGTCGAGCTGGAGAGTATGTAACTAACGGAGGAACGCATTGGAGTTGATGAAAATCGGCATATCTCTGGAAATGAAGACGCATTTGGGTCGCACTGGCGCGCTTGTGACTAATAAATATTCACCCGTACATGGATTTCCAATCGAAGCAGCCCCACTCTCTTGTTTTAACTGTGTTTTCGTGAGTTTTTCTATTTCGTTTTGGAGTCGGGTTTCATGTTTTCGCTGTCGTGACAATCAGCTGCGAGGTTCAAGGACGCGCAAGGTGCGACACTGCGGCCATCGCAGGCAACTTATACGGGGTTAGTTTTTTTAAAGAACAAAGTTAGCACTTCCTGTTTTAATTTACGCGATGACTCTACATAGTTTAAGTATTTGAAGACTTATTGAATGGTGTGTACGACAATGTCTATCACGTTCACGTTACGTGTATATTATTGTCGTAATCAAGAAGTCTCTTCTTGAATTGTTTTAAATTCAGTTACAAAAAGTCAAATCAATAAAAAAATAAAAGAACCTGCAGGAAACAAAGAAAAACTAATCCCGTATAGTAATGTTGCCTCCACACTTAACTGCAGGAAGCAGTAGGGGTGGTACTAGGGAAGAAGAAAAGATAAATGAGTAATGAGATTAAGGATAAAGGAAATGCAGTGAATCAGTTTTGGGGAATTTTGCATAACTAAACGCCAATGAATCCAGGTAAATAATAAAATGCATTTTGTTATCCTTCATTACATTACTAGTTTCACTCGCTGTTTTGCGCAACTTATCGAAGAAACCAAATCAAATGCGTGTACAGTAGGCTTTGAAATGAAAATGAGTACCTACTTTTTAACAACTTGAATAACATCCTCGTCGGCCATCACGTGGGCGGTGCCGACCCGCTGCGGCGAGTACTTGGTGCTGGTACCCCAAACGAGCGCGTACTTGAACTGCGCCGCCAGCGTGCGATGGATGCCGTGGCACACGTGCTCCACGGTGACGCCCTTGCGCAGAATTAGCCCGTCGGCAAAATCTGGCGGCTGGCCGGGCTTCTTCGTATACACCCTGATCAGCGACAGATATTCCCACAGCGTTTCCAGCAGGAAATCTAGATTGAGCTTCATATTACAACTGCAAAGAACATAAAAAAAATAAAAATAAATCAACAGCAAAAGATAATCAGTTATATGGTTTCCTGGTTTCACTATGCTAGATCACTTTTCATTATTTGGAGAAACTGCAAGTTAAAGTTGAATTAACATTAACATATTTACAATGAATCTCAAAGAGTGTCTTCATCAAATTCAAATATCGAAGCAACGTTGAAAATGTACCTGACCACAACCGAGTTCGGTTGCTTAGCGATCCTATCCACTTCTTCAATCGAAATTTGATCGATTTTATTGTACACATAGAGGCATGGAAGGTAGACGCGGTTGGCGCAGATGACATCGATCAGCTCGTCGGCGGTACAGTCCTCTCGGAAGAGTACTTCGGCGTTGAAGATTTTGTACTCGTGCAGTATCATCTGCACCAACTTTTCGTCACATCTCGTCAATGGACATGTCGAATTGAAAGATAATCCTCCGCCTTTCTTAATCTAAAGATTCCAGAAGTAATACAATCAATTAGCATCTAGATTCTAGAAAATAGGTGCTGAGACTGAATTATGGTGTACAAAAGTACAAACCTTGAAGTAAATATTAGGTTTTTGCTTATTCAATCGAATGCCAACACTCTCCAACTCCTTCTCCAGCAGGTCCCTCTGCACATCTTGTTTGGTAGCATCCAGCATCATGACCACCAAATCTGCTGTCCTTGCCACTGCAATGACCTGCCTTCCTCTACCCTTACCTTGTGCAGCACCCTCAATGATACCAGGCAAGTCAAGCAATTGAATGTTGGCACCATTGTACTCAATTACACCAGGGATGCATGTCAATGTGGTGAATTCATAGGAGGCAGCCTCCGACTCAGTTTTTGTTAATGTTGACAACAAAGTGGACTGGAAAGTGTCACCAATTATATTAGGCACTTGCAGGTGCTGGTGTTATTTTGTCAATTGATTTGTACCTTGCCTACAGATGGAAATCCAATGAGAGCCACCCGGGCATCACCACTCTTCAAGACATCAAAACCCTCTCCCTTTTCGGACTTCTTCGACGGCTCCAACAGCTGCGAACGATACTTGGCGAGTTTAGCTTTCAGCAAACCCAAATGGTATTCAGTGGCTGGAATAAAAATTATAAATCTGTTGCTTGAGAAAGGTTATATCGAGGTGCTCACCTTTATTTTTCTGTGTGCGAGAGATTTCCTTCTCTATTTCGGATATTTTTTCCAGAATACCCATAGTTGCAGTGGCTAACTAAGCTTCTTCAAAACCACTGCGAATTTAGTCACTAATTTCTTACAGAACACACGCAATGAGTCTTACAAGTTGTGCCGACATTGAACATACACGATTCACGATGTTAGCGATTGACAGAACTCAACATCCACCTGATTTTTGGTGCGTGAGTTTAGCTCACTTTGTGAGTAGGAGTAGGAGTGTGAGTTTGGGATCATTGGGGAGTAACATCGGTCGGGTCGTGAGTGAGATTTACTCGCTTCTTCTGCGCAGTAGAGTTTTGATGGGAGTTTTTGTTTGTAACTGGCGACTGGTTCAAAACCTTTTAAAAATTAAACAATGCGGCTTAGTCCTGTATACGCCAGAGGTTTAACGTTAGTTTAATAACTTGTTTATATTGTTAATTGATAGACAATACACGATTAGTTTAACACATCAATCAAAACGAGCACTAGCATAAACCAAACACACAGCTTCTAAAGCAAAGTGTATCGATTATATTTTATTTATTTTAACAACATTTTCAAATTTGGAAGTAATTTTAGGTATAGCTAATAGAACACGGTGTTACGAAATTGTGGTTATTTAGTGCCGCAAATCAATACAGAAAGTAGACACAACTACATCAGATTTATTCAGAATTTCGAAGTGAATTATTTAAATCGTTTGTCACGATACATTAGATACATTATTGTCACCCAAATAGTTGGCAAAAATTTAATATGCCTGAGCCAGATATCTGAGCAAGCTAATTATTGCAAACCCAAAGATTTTTGCATATTCCACCACGTACTCCCACGTTGTCGGTTCCACTTGGATTATCTCCTCTTCTCTTTCAGCAAGCAAATCGAATATTAGTACAATGAAAAGCATCAGGTAGGCGGTGTTGTCGAACTTGTTGCATAATTCGACCAAGTATTCTTTACGTGGGGGCGGAAAGATTCTATCCCTTCCAGAATAAGGGTAATAAATAGGTGCAATTTCACTCTTTGCGGCAATGGATATATTTGTGTCACTATTGCTGGCCATAGGGTCGTAGACAGGAAAGCGCAGTCCACACTGACTGCAGGAGGCCATCAGCTCGAGGGGCACGCAAGCGCTAACTAGAGAGGCCCGCCGTTCAGCCATCAGGGCCATACAAGCGTTTGATTCATTGTTGGGGCCCTCGAGTCCCGCGAGGTCCGCGAGGTCTTCAGTTTTTCGTTCTTCGGATTTGTTCGTATTAGATAGGCAAGTAGCGAGGAACACCGAATCGTCACCACCGTCCCCGTCACCAATCATTCGGCTCGATATTTCTACCGCATTTTCAGTCTTGCTTAAACGAAATATATAGCACAGGAGTTTCTTGATTTGTGCGTGTAAAAGTGGTATGTTTATGACTGAAAATTCAAGAGTTACCATACTATTCACTTCGTTCCCCAATTAGCTTACGAAATATCTTGATCATGACTCCAAGTAGTAATCCAGTCGATATTGCGCCTGTGACTACGACGAACAGCCACAAATTGCTTTCATTCATTTTTGGTTCAGGTACATTAGAGGAAAAAATCGAGTACATGACAGTATACGTTTTTGTTGCATTGAAACAACTAGCATTATGACAGTTACGTACGCACTGCTTTTGTTTTAGAAGGTGTCAACTAGAGATTAGAAAATTGTTTAGTTTAGTCTTTGCGAATGCGAAACTATTACAATTTTAATAATACAAAAAAATATTAGATACATCGGTACATGCCAAGACGGTAATAATAAGGAATTAACAAATGAAATCTAATTATAAGAACTCAATGAATTAGTTACTTTTTCTTGGGAGGGCCAATCGGACGCGGATGTATATGATGCATCAAGTATTCATTAGTGAGCATATCATCTGTGTAAAATGTCTGAAGTGGATGAATTAAGGCCTGTCTTTGCGCCATCTGTTGATGCGTTTGCTGCTGCAGGAAAAGCTGCTGCGCGTAATCATGATGCAATTCAACAGATTTTGGTGGCGGCACTTTCTCCTGCACTGCATTGCCAACTGCCTGTACTGACTGCACTGCTTGCACTGCTTGCACCGCCTGCACTGCCTGAAGTGCATGTTGGTGGGGCCTATTGCCAGTCAACGGCGGCCATTCGCGGGAATTGATGCGATTTTGATCTCGATTGCGTTCGGCGTGCAAGACGTTGTTGCACGCTGCGAGAGCGCTCTTCCAATCTGTATCATCATCGCTCACCGTATGTTTATTCAGTATTTTGTAATGCAAGGAGATGTTTCTCGCAGTCGGGGCGAACTCGATCATTGGCGATGTGCTGTCGGCGGAGTATTTCTTGATGAAAGCCTTGCCATAGCTGGCCTGCGCCGCCGCAATCAACGAATCGGTCGAGTCATAACCATCGTTGGTGATATTAATCATTTCCACTGGGATTACATCTGAAGCTAGCTGCTCATCAGTGCTCGCGGGGACGAACGGCATGGGCGCGGCTGGCATTGGTGTCTCCTCGGCGTTCGCCTCTTCAAGATCCAGGTCGGTGAAGACGCGGCTCATGTGCTCGAAGAGTTCGCGCGTGGTGGTCTCCCACCTGCCGTAGCAGTCGCGGAAGTCGCTCGACACGACCTTATCGATGCTTGGCAGCGCACCCACTTGCAGCTGCATGTACCCGCGCATAATGTGGCTGGAGCCAATCAACCGCATGTAGGCATAGATGAAGTCCTTCGACGCCCATGAGACGCCGTGCGTTTCAATGTTGTGCAGATTGGCAACGTTCTGATAGGGCCGATTAATCTTGGTCCTGGTGCGCGAGCACAGATTTGGGACGTTTCGAAAGCAGGGCCGGTGATGGTTCCGCATCGCCACATCCTCCGCCATCTCGCAGCCTTCATCGAGAAACTTGAGAAACTCATCGGTTTTCATTGGCTCAAATTCCTCCTCAGGCTTGTAGCCGAATTCATTGCAGTCGCCTTCGGCGCCAGCGCACATGCGGAACGGGTCACCCAGATCCTGCCAAGAGCTTTCATCAATATGCGGCTCCTGCAGGAGGTGCTCCCCGTTGCCGCCTGCCTGGTGCCAGAAAGGAAGATACACATTCTCTTGCATGGGGCGTTGACGCATTGCTCTTTCAAGCAGGACGTGATCCGGCTCCGTGGAATGCGCACTCGTCGAGAAGCTGTGGATATCAGAGTGGTTGAGTACATTTGCATTCGTCACCTGCATATTAGGTAAATGAAAGATTGGAGGTTGTGCGCCCATCTCCGTCTGCGGCGCTATACGTGGTGCTTGCGATATGGAAGCCATATGAGATATTTGATATGGTTCTTGATATCCGTATCCGAAAGGCATGTTCATGGCTGGAGTCGCTTGATTTGGCCGAAACGGAAACATCTTCAGCGGTGGTGTTGATTTGGAGTAATACAAGTCTAAAATATTTCAAAATGGTATTAACAAGTTTAAAATTTTAATTTTATGATAATGATCTCAGCATCCTCTTCCCTTTATTGTAAGACAATCGTTTAAATTAAAAATTTTGTTACGTGCAAAGTTTAGATGATTGCAAACTTACCTTTTTGATAAATTGGATGGATCGTGCTTTCGCACGTTTGCACTCCTGAATGACAGGTAATTTTTGTTTCTAATTCCGCCTACTCAATGAAAATCATTTCTAATAGAATATTTTCACTTGTCAGTTGGAATATAAATTATTAATTAGAGTATTTA
This sequence comes from Earota dentata, assembly GCA_027574905.2. Lineage (NCBI taxonomy): Eukaryota > Metazoa > Arthropoda > Insecta > Coleoptera > Staphylinidae > Earota > Earota dentata. Next base: position 46,895 of record JAODGB020008327.1, on the reverse strand, counting down.
TCTACATCTAGTGGTGAAGAGATTAATTTATTCATAGTTATTAGCTATGATATAATCTTTGGTGAAATCACATTTCTGCTATCTGGTGGAAACGTCAAGAGAGAGAAAACCAAGTTAGAGGCGATATTCATCTACGCTAGTATGCATATTATTCAACGAGCGCCTAAGGATTGCGATAATGAGTGAGCGCGAAGTTTGCGAAGCGAGCCGATGTGAGATTTCTTTGGGGATTAATCCCAGATTCGCGTTCAATTCAACGCATAGCAACTTGTGTTTATTTACATTGTGAGCAGTGAGCTGTGATTTGTTCAAGTGGAAAATGTAGCAGACAAAATAAAGGAACGCACAATTAATCAATTAATTCCGATGTAAACGCCAATACATACTAACATTTTATCGTCGGATTGTTTCAATGTTTTACTCATTCCCCACAATAAATACTTATTTTTGTTTGACTAGCCATAACAGCGCTCTAATTAATTAAACAAAATGGTGTGAGTGTCATTATTGGGTACATTATTTGCCAGACACATTTTGTCGCATAGTACATAAAGTTGAAGCAGAAAGCGTTTGCAGCAGAAAAGCAAACAGTATTTGCGTGCGAAAGCAGCGGCTCACTGCTGGGGGTCCTGGGGCTCCTGCGTCGGGTCGGCATCTTTACTGATGGACACAATCCAATTTGCGCTGGCGCGCGCGTCGAGCAGGTGCCGCGCCGTCGCCACTATATTAATATAAAGTGGGCATTCGTTTGCGCGTCCTTTTAGTTTTGAGCAGTCCTTTTGATGCTCAGTCATTTGCCAGCGCAAATATTTGCTTATTTCGAAGTGCCGCTGCCCGTGCCGTCAGAACTGCGCTTTGTGCCGCCCGCCGCTCGTTTTCGATTGTTTGAAACGCAAACGTGCTTATGGCAGTAATGCAGACAAAGTTCCGCTCTTCGCAATTTATTTGTTCTTATGCTGGGTGCGCGTAAAATAATAGCTTCATTGAGCTCTGGAAAAACCCTGCTGCTGGAAATGTGGCACGAGAATATTATTGCGCATGCATTAAAAACTAAAATGTCCGTGCTTGATTTAATTAGTCGCAGTTTTCTGGAGTCTTTAGCCGGCGTAATAATAAAGTTTTATTTACGCGACGCGCCGCGCCGCGCCGCCTGAATTTGCGCCGCCGCGGCCGCCAACGAACTAATGAGTGCTGCGCACACAATGCATTACCGTAGGTAAACGAAAGTGGGTGTTTATCGCCCCCGACGCCCAGAACGTCGTGAAGATGTGCACGGTTATTTGTTCCTGTTATTATTTATGTGCGGTAAACGTGTCAAAACGTCTTGTTCGACACGTGGAGCGATGATGTGTGGCGTGCACAATGAGTGACGGACAGCCTGTATGAAAGGCACCCCACCTAAACAAAACAACAAATCAACACATTTCGCATTGCAGCGCGTCCTGTTTCTGAAACTTTTTCATTGAATTATGGCTACGTGTTCCAGTTGCTTGATGACTGCTGCTTGATGTACTGCCTAATACGACGTAACGAGATTGCTAAAGAACGATAATTCAATTTGCGCCTTTTCTCGACTTTCTAGATTCTTTTATTATTTTCGTTGTTCTTTCGCGTGCTGGCTTGCAATACGCTGGTGGAAACAAAGTCGGCGAGCTCCCTGCTTGTCAATTTCACAATATTACATCTCTGGCCGAAAGAAATGATGTGCTGACCTTAAATAAGCGCGTCGGCAGTTTTGGCGAGGCAATTTTCATCCCTTGCTACTTTACACGCCATTCCCGCCAAACGAACGCACCGAGAGAAAGCAAAAATGACCATAAAACCACTAAAGCAAAGTTAAGGTTGCCGTTTTGGACCCATTAGCATTCTCACATTTGCATATATTTCACATATCTTCCCCCCCCCCCAACCGCGTCGCGCGCGTGCAGGACGATATCTCCCAAGGATCTTGTAAAAAATATCACGCCGCGCGTGTAGAAATAAGTAAAACGATCTTCACTTCGTCGTAAAGTGAATGTATAGGTCCCGCGCAGCGCTGCACGTAACCGAAACGAAGGAAAAATGCTTACGTTTATAATAGCCCAACAGCACAAATTGCTTTCTTGACACTTAAAAACGTAACGCGATAAACGACGCCTTCAGCGCCGCGCTGCGCCGTCCGAAAGTAAAACGCAAGGCGGCGGGCGAGCAAGATGGGAAGCCGCGGAAAATGAAAGGCGAAAAAAGTAAGAGTGAGGCGGCCGAAAGCGCCCCCGCGCCACTATTACTATATTCGCATAGAGTATACATTTTACCATTCTCATGAAAATGACGCCTTACAAAATTATGGCCGCGCTCGTAAATTTGAGTTTTTCTCTTATATTTTATTGGCCAGTGCGGAGACCAGCCGCCTAGTAAAATCCATTCAGTTTTCATTTTCATTTTCTATATTTTATATTGCATTAATAAATATTTACTGTGTCTACGCTTGGACACGATTGCGTGCGGATTTTAAAAATCGAATCATGTTATTGTTCACATTTATTATCAAGATGTTCCATGAGATCATTGAAAACACTCGAATTTAATATAAAAAATGGCCAAACTTTGTAGTCCAATTTAGATCAATTTCCGGCCATCGACATGAGTGAAATTGGTTGCCCCTAAAACAGTATCTTTTTCGCTACCAGAATCAACAAAATAAACTTTAACAAGAAGATCGCGATAGAAAAATTAAGAGCAAGGAATTTATTGATGGTATCGTTAAGGGGACGGTCCAACATACTCTTGTATATTATAGAATAGCTCTGTTTTATATTTGTCAAAGAACTTTCGTCTGCAAAACAATTTAAATTTAATATATCTATAAACAACTGGAAGCTGTTTAGTTAACATAATGGGTCGTACACAAGAAAGCACTAAAACAAGGCGTGCGTTTAATTTGACAAAACGCTTAGCTTTCCCGGGATAATAACGCGCGAAGAAAGCTCGCGTTCGTTCTCCTGCGCCAATATTTACGGTCTAACACTTGAATTTCAATCAGTTTGCCGCTAGTTTGCTCGCAGTAAGCTGCGCTCCATCTTCTGCTGTTTGTTCTTGCCGCCGCCGCCGCGCCGTTCCTGCCAATATGCTCGCTGGTGCTTTAATCGCCGACTGTATGAGCGCGACGGCATGCACATATATTCGCAGCGTGTGCGCGCCGTAAAACCATTGTTAATTTAACTATTATATGTATAAGACGATTACAATTTAATTTGTGTGTGTTGCCTGCTCGCACGCGCACATTACATTCGCAAACATCACTGCCGTCGCGTCTCGCAATTCTAATGTCTTACGTCTAACTTAATGCCGACGGGCGGGAGGCAGGGAATGCTACTATGCCTGCGCATCCACCCTCCTCACCTGGAAGCACCTCGCAGCGCCTCCGCCTCTGCGCTTTCCGCGCGCTCTATCTCGCATTTGGATATTGGGATGCCGTCTGTTCGTTCTTAGCCCTGTGTTTCGTTTTCGTGATCATTTCACGTTCGCAATCTCCACTTTTAACTATGCACGAATTTGCTCGCGCATCTTACATGCGCGTTTCGATCAAGCGTGTGCCGATTTTATACTGAAACTCGTGGATTCCGTCCTCAAGAATTTGCTTTCGAGCAGCGAAAGCCTGGTTTTATCCGCGGATACACAGCACGGCTCCCCCACCCTGCACGTAGCGACACAAAGAATGGATTTTAATTTTCCTCCGCTTATTTAGTTCCTTTTCAAATTTCAAATGCACAAGGGGGCGAATTTAATAGCCCGATGTAACCTTTCCTTCCGGGCGGATTTTTTCGGCACCGCCCTGTCGTCGACATCCTCCGTCATCGGCGAAGTCGCGCTGGAAGCGCAGTTCCCGTCGCTTCACGCTTAATTTAGGATCAAAGAAACTTGGACTGCTTCGGTACGCGTTTCATTATTCTCATATTTCAAAAATTGAATCAAAACTTTAAAAGCGCGCATAAAGGTGGAAATGTATTGTGCAATCACAATTCGCTGCGTAATATCAAATTCAATGCATAATTACATTCAGGAAAACGTCGACATTATTTGAATTCACTATTCTGTGTGTTCATTAAAATAAATACGCGCTCATAAATAAATAATTCGAGTTTAATTTATATAAGCAAGCGGACTGTCACGCGTATATTTTATATCAGAGCGGAGTTATTATTTCGATGAAGTTTTTATAAATGTTTCATATCATGTGAAACTCGATGCAGTTGAATTTATAAATTAAACAGTAACATTGTAATTGCTTCAATTTCCACGGCACATTTTCGCGTATACAATATTCAATTAAATCGGTGAGTTTCATCAGCCCAGCCTTGCACATTAACAGGACTACAGGAAATCAAAAACATTTCGGTTGATTGTACAAAAATTGATTCTTAATTAATCATTCGCCCGCGATCGATCATTTCCACGAAGAACTGAAACAATTCCAAGCGAAGCGGCGAACAGAACACGCCAACGCAAACGTGTAAATTGCTAATTAATAAAAAAATCTAATTAATTATCTTTGCTTTGCATGATTAATCGAAAAATTGGCCGACGATTTAGAACAATGCGATAACATTGCGCATCGAATGCGGCGATAATGTTTCCGCGCGTTATTATTCCGATAATTTATGAAACTTTTTAAACATATCGATAAACCTATTATCGCGGGCGACTTTTTTTTTCCTTACAAATTTATATCGCCGACGAAGCGCATAGTGGCAATACCAACTATTCACTAAGTTTTTCAATTTACTACGCGTGCGACTAGTGAGAAAAACAGATAAAATGGAAACTTCTGCTTCTCGTGCTTCATCTGAAATCCTTCCCTAAGATTGGAAACTTTTCAAATTGCCTGGATTTGTTCACTTCCTCGACCATATAAAAAAGAAACTAAAACGCTTTTTTTTCTTCTTTTTGTGAACTTTGCTTTTTTGCTACTTGTGTTGTTTTATCGTTGTTTATTCCTCTTCTTCGGGTACATTTATCACTGTGGCGCGGCTATCAATACGAGTGAGGACTTCATTTGCATTTATTACTTCGCCCGGTGTATGTGGCGCTCAAATAGGCGTAATGGAGTCCCAAAAATAAACAAAACGTTACATATGCAACGGGCGCAACAATTTAGATGCTAATTTCGCCATGTGCTGATAAGACTAATAATATCAAATGATTTCGACATTATTGATTCGTCCGAATCGAGCCTAGGCTCATTATTCCATATCAGCGCACATGCAGATTTAAGTTATTTAACGTAGTTAACATAAATAATGTGAATATTTATTTGTATCGATGTTATTGCCATAATATGCAGCCGTCCAAAGCCGCTCAAACATTTTACGGCGCGCTATTATACCAAGTGTTTTAACGACACAATCGTCCCACGCATTGTAATTGCACCTTGCGATTACCATACTTTCAACATACACCTGATACCGCTGAACGCGCAGCGAAGGCGAGAGCAAATTCAGATTGAACTTTTTCGAATTACCTTCACGACAATCTCGGCGGCGCGCGGCGCTAAACTTTTAAGAAGAAGCCGGCGCCGAGCATATTTCATGCATAATCGTATTGCCCTTCGATTTTGGGGCCACACTCGGTGGCGGCGGGCGCAATGTTTATGCAGGTTACACATCGCGGCGGCGGTGCTTACATGCATCATACGCGCGGGCCCGCTTCGGCGTGGGTGGTACGTTTTTGAATTATTGCAGGTTAAATTCGTGCGAGTTATCCCTAGCTGCACATGATGCCGCAGTTATCATAAATCTCGCATCCGCACACAGACGGCGCCAATACGCACCGCCGCCGCACAACAAAAACAAATTGTTATAACCGTCATGGTTCATGGTTAAACAGAATGGGACATGGGCGAGCCGGCGATTTATAAGCAAGCGCAACGGTCCGGGTGTTTTGCATCAAAGCGTCATGAAAGTCATGCATTTTTGATTTCTATCGCATTTCCCACATGGCAATATACTTAATTTAATAAATTTCTCTGATTGTTGAGCGGTGCTTTCGGCGGCTTTTGTTTGCGTTTCTCTGTTTGCCTGCGGTTCGGGCCATAAGCAGACTCAGGAGAATGGTATAATATACTATTATGGATAGATAAATGTATTATTGCAAATGAATTTATTGCAAAAATCGTAAGGTAGTGCAGTATCAAGAATTTTCCCCAATGTCATATGTGTGTAACAAGTCGTATCTGACTTCTGACTTGTAATCATGTTGAACAAGCAATAAACAACCGTCTACATTTGCAACTTTAAACTCAAAACTAAAATACAGCGTACGCGTGAAAAATTCGGAGCGAAATAGAAAAAGTTAGATGAAAAGTTTATTATCAACTTGTTCGATTTGATTATCGCCATTCAGCTTATCGAAAGTTTTCTGAAGAGAAAGACGTGACTTCGGTACTCCGACTCGCAGGTACGACTTTACTTTTATCCCGCGCCCGCCTAGTTTTCGGTCGCCGTGCGCCTAATACTTCGCAGATCCTAATTCACAGCAAAAAGGAAGCAAGAAAAAATATATGTATAAGAAAGAATCGATTCGGTATCAACATGGAATGGCGGTGCCCTCTCCATCTTCGTCGCGCTCCTTTTTGCTTGCTGCATTTTCCATTTATGTCGAAGCCTTTATTTACCTTTCTGTTCATCTTTTCGCCAGCCGTGTGCCCGTGTCGAAAGGGTTGTCGCTCTCCGTTGTTGTGCGGATGATTCATCGCCCAAGAAATCGGCGCGGGAGCTAATTGAACATTTCCTCCTGTACGGGCGATATTTATTAATGTTTATCCGTTTGTCTGCGCGTTGGATGCCACGATGTTGGAAAAGCGAATGACAACTTTTACTTTGGCGGGGCGCCTCCTCTCGACGCGCGCTCATTTCAATGTTCGTCGAGATTTTTGCATAAAATACGTTTTTGATGAAGATGGATTGCTCTGGGCCCGCGGCAGCGGCAGCTTCTCGGCGCGCCGGCGCTGTGTGCTGGCGGCGGCGGCGGCGGGGGCACCCGCTAGGCGGGGAGCGGGGGGCCTGTTGTGTTTCGCAGCGATGTCGGTTGTTATATATACTCCTTTTTGCATGTATGTAAATGAAAACGAACGACGAACTGTATGTGGGCTGTGGCGGCGGCGGCGATATAAAATAGCGCGGCGCGTATCGAAAGGCGTGCGGCCGATGGCGGTTGGCGGCGCTGGTGGCTGCCAGCGGTGTGCCAGCGGAGCCAGCTGGCAGGCATTTCGGGGGGGTAGTTGCTTTGTGATTTCCGGCCGCTTTTTTACTTGCTGCCTTATGTCATTTGCCTTGTACTTTCCGCCGCCGTATGCGATTTTGATATGAATTTAAACATTATGCCACGAAATGCGGTGTGTCTGGGCGTGCTCGGCGCGCAGAGCGAAGACGAAATGAATCATTATGATTCCGTCCACAGGGCGCACGTTTCCCTCGCCAAAACATCGCTCGGCCAACAAAAATACAAAGACTTTTATTGCATTCTTTTCTTTGCCACAGCACACAGATTATCGTATGGTATTAGTTGATTAAGTTTCGAAATACAACACCTTGTGGGGTAGACCAGCATGGAACAAACGGATCATTCTACAGCGTGATTATGGGGTCTTTAATATAACGTTTATTGAGAATCAAAATATCCCGTGCCAATCCACTGGTAGTAAGATAGTAAAACGTGCCCGCCGTGACATCCGACGTGAATTGCTGCTGCTGATGCCCGACCGCGATGCATCAAGTGTCAAAGTCAAAAGCAACTCCTTTGAGATATATCAAAATGCACGGGGCGGAAGTAAGAGCAAGTTATGGATCGACTTTCGCGCCCATGATTTGTGTCCGTGCACATCCGCGCTGAAGCCCGGCCGCGCGGTGGGAGCTCTCCCGGCGTGGGTGGACTTTATCGGCGGGCATTTTTCATTCTCGCATAAAGCGTGTCAGATTTTCCACCCCCACACAACTACCCCATGTTATTATTCCGTCCCTACGACTGGGTGTCATCGGATTAAATTACGCCAAGCGCGCTCGGAAAATGGCAAATAAGTACACCAGTATACATACTAAAGAATGCGCTCATAAAAATTGCAAATGGCAACGAAATTGATCATTTTTTACTGGTTGCCAGCTATCTTGAATGTAATGTAACCAATGATTATTCTACGCCAAATTATTTCATTTGGATGGTGCGTGTACAGGTGCTTCAAAGCAAAAGAGTTCATTTGCATAAATGGTCTGCCTGAATGCTTCTCACCTAACAATGACTTAATTACACGTTTCGATTTGGTGATGGGGAATATTTGGAGAGCGAAAAAGAACAGCGTATTGATTGCGCATATAGCCAGGATAAACCGCGATAATTTCGAGGATTTTTACGACCAACCCTAAAGCGAAAGCTGCCATTTTCAAAGCGCTGCAAAGAAATGAAGAAAATAAATTTTCAATTTGTGCGTTTAGGTAGTTTAGGTCTAACACACTCGTGCGGGGGTTTCCTTTGCTTGAATTTCCAATAAATGATAATGTATGTACATACGGTCGCCTTCACTCCACTCCGCAGATAGTCCGCGCCTATCTACGACCAGCCGCCTACCACAGCGCCGCACACTGGCGAAGCGGCTCACAGCGCCTTCACACATCCAGAGCCGATCACATTCCGATACTTCCACTAAATGTTCAAACGCGCCAGCGCGCTCGTGAAAATATCGCCGGCGCGCGCCTTTGTGAGACATGCAAAACTTATTCATAGAGCCGTCGTTCAAATGCCCGCCCGCAACGCGTGCGTGCGCTGCGCTGGTCGTCGCGAAGAATGATGAATCGCGGCGGGCGTTTTGCAGTTTACGCACTTTGCGAGTGAGTTGTAATCTTTAGTGCAACACTGTATATACACAAGCAATTTGGCGATAGACGTTCGCATGGTCGTAGATAACTACACGTTGGGCATCTTAAAGGAATTTATATTGGGTACTTATGGTGTTCCTCTCCGCGCGGTCCACTTCCGAGCGGGCGCGCGCGGGAGTCTTCAATAGCCGCCGCGCTATCTTTTGCTATTTCCGTTCGCAAATAAAATTCAATCGAATGGGAATAAGTAGCAATGGAATGGGGCGGCCGTTCGGAAATTCCTATGAATTATTCGTTTAAGCCATCTGTTCTGCCCGCAGGAGGATCGTAAAATTTGCAATTAATAAAATTATTTGTCAAAATTGTCTAGTTGTCTAGAAATAATTTCGCGTTTGGTTTAAATTTCACGTCTTTCTGGATTCGCTATCAACTTTGACGACATGTTTCATACATTCGAATCAATTTCTCTAATATGTGACTCACAAATACATATTGGTAAGTGCGCTCTTTTAGTGATTACAATCCCCCGTTTGATTTCAAGTTCAGTTCTCTCTCAAATCTGGAAACTTTGCGACTATTTCTTTGCAGATTCTGATAACGAAAAAAAGCTATGTAAAGTACGGCCTAGTTAAAACCTCCCCAACATTGGATAGTGTCTCAAAATTGACACTAATATTGGGACTTGAATATTTTAGAAACAGGCAGCGTGGTGCATTATCAAGTCTCTTTAGAAGATTCTGATGTTCTTTCAGGTACGACCCAGTAAAAACTGCTCAACGGAAAGTGCTCGAAAATTGAACCTATGCTTATTTATTTATTTGTGTCTTCCTTGTCATTATAAAAATGTTGGTCTCCTTAGCATTTTCCATGTTAAATGTAATTTTATGAGATTTAAATCACCTCCGGGAAATGCCTGGAATAAAAGACATGAAAGAAATCAATATACCTGCGAATGTTGAGATGTTGGCACGAAATTGCGTGTCGCACGACAGGCAGGCGTTTATTTGCAATATTTGTTCATTTCGACATACACTGGTACAAACGACCATGCTGTCAATTTCAATTTGTGTCAACAACTTTTGAGTGCCGCACCCGCGCCAAGTGTAGCTACAATTTACGGTGTTTCAAGATCGCTGCGACGGAGGTCGGTCACCGCAGGTCCGCAGGTGCACCATCCACCTCCGGGTCCGGCGCCAGCACCTTGCACACGCCATGCCCACAAATGAAAAATTGATTTTTCTCCGCGCGCCCTTATTACGCCCCCCTCGCCTCTCCCCTCGCCTTTTGCCCGGATAAATACGCAGCGTGTAATTTGATTGCAACTGAATGGAGCTAGGTACGCCTTGCTCGTGCAGCTCGCTTAGCATGCGTATTTATGTAGCGCTATTACTTACTTGTCCGGAGGTGGTGAGCATACACACCGCACTACACATCCGCCCATTTACTTCATTTACTTCACTTCATGGCGCCTTGCACCCCGCGCACGAGCAAACAAAATTAGCAAAGTATATTTATCATTTAATACACACACATGCATACTGCTGCCACGCTTGCCTGCCTGCCCCGAGTGTAGTACACAATCCATTATCAAATTAACATAAAAACCACCCCCGGCTGCCGGTGTCATTTGCATATTGCAAAAGTCACTTAAGTGTTCGCCCGACGAACACTTGGTAAGTTATTAGTTATTAATTGAAATATTAAATATCGGAATAAGACCCGCAGCGACGTCCCCGTGCTTGATATAGAGTGCCCCTGCGAGCGAAAAGTTTGACTAAATGCTAGACGGCCTAGGTACACCGCCAAACTTATCGGCGCCACCCGGCCGCACTGGAATACGAAGTTATCGAGTTCGAAATAATTAAATGTGACATTTTAATAGAAAAGTAATTTTCGTAATATATCTCTCTTCTTTTCGTTGTTGGTCGGTACTTACTACCCGTTGGTTAATCGACGCCATAAATATCGTTCACGTGGTAGTAATTTAAAAGAAAATTTACTAAGTTTGGGCACGTGTACAGTGAAAGGCTTGCTTTAACCAACGATTTATGAACGACCAAAAGGCGAAGCAGTTTCTCGCATCCAGGTATCGGCCTATACAGAGGCCGCAAACAAGCTCATTTGGCGCAGAAAGAAAAAACGCAAAAGTACGCCCTCGAAATATTTGCTTCAGATATACGCGGGAACTTAAAATTTTGCAGATACATAAAACTTTTTACGCCGCCCGGCGCTGGCGAGAGCTGTAAATGTGACTCGCTTTGTTTTAACGGCTGTGTCGGCGGAGGGTAGTAACCCTCGGTAGCGAGCAGCGAAGGTGCGCGCGAGGCGCCGCGCCGTGCGAGGCGGAGAACTATAAAATACAAGAGATTATGTGCAGTATTTGTTACTTTTTAAACTTGTTTCACTTGCCTATAATATAGAAATAGGTACATTTTTATTGCGAGCTAAGGGACTAAAAAGAAAAAATGCTCGAGTGTATAAAATCCATCCTGCAGTCTATCCGTAAGTTATGCACGCGAAAGTACTCAACATATTTGCGCATCCATCTTGTAAGTTGTGCAGACGCTCGTCTAGGATGCACACTCCGACAAAGAGTGCATAAAAGCTTTACGAGATAATGGAATTTCCTTTACATTCTTTAAAACATTTTAAAAGTCAATTTCCAAAGAAAACAATGGAACGCACTTAATTAATTTCAAAAAAGAAGAGGTAGCCCAACGTGGGGCTCGAACCCACGACCCTGAGATTAAGAGTCTCATGCTCTACCGACTGAGCTAGCCGGGCATGAATACTGATGAGCATACCAGAAAAATAGTGCGGCCCTTACTTTGAGGATTGAAGTTGAAACTCATAAACAACTTACTTAAATCTGGATTGGACATAATCTTGTTCCAGGTGAGATTCGGTGGGGAACCAGGCAATGCCCTGGTCGATATTGAAGACCCGGACTATACAACCAATATTTGAAGGTCTTGCAACTGCTTTCGATGTGAAGGGAGTGTCCTAATTTTATCTTACTACAATGGAACCTATACCCTGGACCAGCACATTCTTCTTCTACATAGATTAAAGGATCTATTGAACTTTCTTTCTCTACTTCAGCATTTTATATACAAAGGTATCGACGTTATTAGGATCCAACTTATGATCTTCTTTCTTCTTTCATTTTCGTATCAGTATAACAAAATCACAACTACAACGTCCCCACAGCAGCTGTACGATTCAGATTTTTAAATTAAAGTAGACTGTTCAAGCAGTTCCGGAAGCAGGGCGCGATTTTGAATTTAAATTCTAAATTAGATGTTCTAATTAACCTCGTTAAGCTCGGCCATAATTGTAATTGTAATTTTTTCCAAACTGGCATTAGCATATTTCGCGCTTAACACGATTACGAAATCATACAATGCGATATCGAGGGACTTAAGTTGCCGCCGCGGCGTCAAAAGAGTAACTCGAAAGTAATTTTATTTGACATAAATTTGCATTTAAATGAAAACGCTCCACTTTCGACCCTGTTAAAAAAAGAATCGCCCCGCATGCTCAGCTCCACATGCAGTTATGTATTTTGCCCCGCGCCCTGGTTATATAAAATAAAGTCATTATAAATTCGGGCGGTTCCTCTTCGGTATATTGCAGCGCAAACTCTCCTCCGCCGGTATTTGTTTACGTGCCGTAATTTTTCGGCTCACGGAGGGGCACTTAAAAAAATAAAGTTATCACCAGATATTATATTCCAGACGTTGGCAAATTCGGCTTTCAAAGAATCGACTTATTTGCGGTTCTAATAAATTAAATGCCACCCCCAAATCAACGCGAAAATGCATCTCAAAGTTTCGCCATTTTTGATATGTTCGAAACACGTGATTTTTCAAGTTTCTTTGCAGATTACGAATACATTTTTATGAGGTAGTCTCAAAATATCAAAAATTAACCTAATTTTATGGTTCATTATTATGTGGTTGCCCATCCCTGTTATATTGGTTACTGTACCAATTCCTGAATTCCTGTGCCTACTTTTAATCTGCGTAACAGTTTGCGAAGCAGCGCACCCCAAACGAACTCTGCTTTATTGATGTAAGACAGATTTATGAGGATAGGAACTTTTTTCACTGACGTATTTATCTCGAAAGTTAATTAATTAACAAGAGCACAACATGATGGCGAGGATGAAAGCTGGGCTGAAATCCCGCCCCTGGCGAGTGAATGGAAAATATCTTAGGGGTACTTAAGTTTGTTTGTCCTGAATATTTATATCTGTATGTATATTCATGTACAATGTACAATGCGCAATTTTCAATGGGAAGAGCGTGGGGCGTTGGCGGCGGCGGAGTACGCATCGCCAACTTCCGCGCAGCTCGGATGCGAAAATATTTGCGAGTTTTCGCGCTTTGTGCGTGGGTTTTGCCGCGGGGCAATTTGAGATACCCGCGGACGTATGTATTTGCTCATTAATTATTTATGAAGAACGTATTAATGATGTTTGAATGAATGTGATGGCTTCCATTATCGAGATATTGTTATTTCATTTTTTTAATGGCGTGGTTCGCTGTTCTGCGCTGGTGCTAATTCTGCCGTGATGTAATCAGCATGACGAGTTTAACCAAATGAATCTGCACGGAAAATAACATTTTAATTACAAAATAGAGTATACATTCATACAAATTAAAATGAGTACACTATTAATTAAATGTAATGTACCAAAATGCATTTTGAGTTAAATTAAATGTATTCTATTAATGTTTGATGAAAATTTAAAAAGTGTAGCCCAACGTGGGGCTCGAACCCACGACCCTGAGATTAAGAGTCTCATGCTCTACCGACTGAGCTAGCCGGGCGTGGAAAGCACAAGCTTCCCAAAGGAAAATTGCTGGCATTGCATAATAAATTAGAAATAGTGAGAAGTAGGTACCGTCGATGAAGAAATTTACTTGAGAATAAGTAATTGAATATCTTGACGATATTCAACGAATAAATTTATATAATTTGTTAAGTATCGTCAGGATATTCAATTATTTATTCTCAAATTAGAAATACTCATTGTAATAAAATAGCTTCCTCCTCGTTGCTTGCGTTGATTTATTGATGCTTCCATTTGCAGCGAGAAAAATCCCGAAGCCTGTTTTCTTAGGCAAAAACAACTTTCCTTGTTGCGCAAACAACTCTTGCACGAAGAGCCGGTGTTAAAGATCGGGATAAGTGAGTACAAGCGCGCGCAGCTCGCACAAAGAAAACACCATTAGAAAGTTTCCCCTTGCAGCGTGCTGGCTGCCCGACGCGACGCCGTCGGAGGCGGACGTCGAGGATGGCGTTCGATCTGCAAATTCCAATAGCAGTTTTTCCCTCGACGCGGATCACCTCCTTAATGTAAAAGTAAAGTCGAGCGATTTGATGAGCTCTGAAGTTGCGGCGGATATCACGGCAATGCAGCGCGGCGGCGGTAACTGCCTTCTAATTAAATCCAGCCATCGCCATCCGACGCATGTTTGTCCTATTTATCAACGCGGCGCTCAGGTGTTGACAAACAATGATATTTTTTTGGTTGTCGGCGGCGCGGCGCGGCGTTAAGCGCGACGAGCGCGAAATTGAATAAAAATAGCTTCGGCGCGCGTTTACGCGCGCGGCGGCGGCACAAAGGGCGAAACTAGAATTATGTCGCACATACGTTCGAATTCAGCGCCGCGGCTCTCCGTTTTATTTGCGCCTTGTTCCGCTTGTGCCCCATTTTTTCGGCCGCTTTCTTCCGTTGCGCTACCTTTCCGCTGGTTCGCTTCATTTGAGTTCAGCGCGCGGCGCCCGTTTGTTTCCGTTTGTTTTCCACCTCTTCACCGAGTGTGCGAAATGCACAAAGCGCCATCGCGTTCAGACATCAAGGCACGAAACAATAAACAAAGGGCGAAATTGAAATTTTGCTCGCATGAAAATCACATTATAAACGTGTCAAACTATGTGGAACAAGTTTCGTAAATTTTCGGCGCCGGCGTCGTTAAAATACGCGCTGGTCATTGGAACTTTATAGCAAGCAGGCGAAATAATTCACTTTAATGATACTCATTAATGCAGGAATATTATTTGCGGCATTTGCATTTTAATTTGAACCTCAAAACAATGGAAACTGCAATTTTAAAACTTTCTCGAATGTTTTACGCGAACATTTTGTATGAGCTTCCGGTATATTCATTTGGGGGGAGTCGACGTTAGGACGCCCCGCGCGTACGCCCCGCCGCTTCTTCCGTTCATTTTTCGAACTTTCGTAAGTTATTTTCCGGTTATCTAACTGGCATTCGCACTAGATATTTTATTTTCCAGAATTCTGCCCTCCGCCGCCTGCCTGATAAGAAACGGAAAAGTGCAGAGAGTTACTTGGGTAAATTGTAACTTACCACTATGTATTTATAATGGCTTTAATGACCTCACGACGAGCGCTTTAATTACTTTAAATTTGTTGAATTCGTTTAAAATTTTAATTAATTGATTTTCCTATTTTGCAGCGCACCGCGCTCGGCGATACGTAAGCTAGCTCTAAGTAACTTTTAATTATTATATTGTGGTGAAAAGTTTGCTGTAATGCCATCAGATATGAAATTCCACGCGCGTGAAACTCATTGTCAGTGTCGTATTAAAGTATTTTCGACTTGCTTTAGAGTCGCGCCAAATGAGCGGGCGTGCTTGCCGCATATTTTCGCCTCCAATTATGCGGCACCGCAGCCGCGCGGCGCGTCGCCTGTTTGTTTCGCAATTGTCTTCCCCCCGGAAGACTTTCGCCGGGGCGGTCTCCGCCGCAGCCGCCTCGATTTGCACGCGAATCGCCCGCCTGACCTGGAAGCCAAGTCCGCTTTAAATCCGCCGAGCGCGCACGTGAACGGGAAGCAGGAAATGTTGGATTAACCTGTGTGTATTATGGCTGCTGGTTGTTGGCCGCCGCCACCGCTGGATTTATAAGCATTTAAGGGTGCGCGCGGAAACGGGGAAAAAAGTCACGGCGAGCACGATTAATTCCTCATTTATGCGCGCCTCTTGCGCCGAACGCAGCAGCGGCCCACTTGACAAAGTTGGAGTGTGATGCAGTGGCCACGGCCGGCCGAAGGGGCGCCCGGGAGGCCAGGGGGGGGGCCGTAATCATCTATTCGCCGACGAAACGAAGCGCCGAATAGGATCTCGAGATAACGAGAATTACGCTCTGGCGCGCGCGTGAACGCCATCATTATTCATGCTCATGCTATGAATCGCGCCGCCGTCGCCGCCGCCGTCGTCGCGCAGCGCCGAGAGTTGATGAAAAATGGTGGACAAATTGAAAACGCGCGCCCGCCGCTCGCGCTAGGCGAGCGCGGAAAAAGGATATCATCTACGATAAAGTATCAAATTATAATATTTTCGCGTTAAAAAATGCACATCATAACTCAATCGATTAAGTCAAGACTAGCACTTTTCGAGGATCGCAAGGAACTTGACTTAATGGAATCCCACTACGGCAGTAAGCACCTAATGAATTTCGTATCCTGAATTTCAAACACAGACTGTAATTTCGACGTTGCGCTGGCGGTGTATGGCAACATAATTTCAAATTTCTGAAATAATTTTACAAGAATGGCATTACGGCAAATAGTATTTTATTTGGGCACGGTGCGCGTTTTGTGCCGGCGTTGGCGGTTTTGCGGCTTCGGCTCGGAGCTTGGGGGCTTCATTTGCGCGGATGTTATCATTTCCATTTTTCCATTTCCCATTTTCTCCCGTTTTAGAGCAATACGTGCGGTGGCGATTACGGCGCAGATAAGAAAGCATATAGTTCTTACCGATTGCAATTTAGACAAGGGAAGTAATTACGCGGACTGCCTGATAAAGGTGTGACCGAGGGAGGAGTTATCCGAACTGCTTTCATTGTGTTACACATTTGTAGTTTGCAGTGCAGTCTATAAATCAAACATCATCAAATTCGCACGAATAAACACATAGTTTTATAAGCTTTATTTATTGCGTTCACTGTAACGTCAATTAAATTTGATGCATATCACACAATGCTCATAAAACACTCGATGGAATATGAGCAATTTTTTCGGACGTGTGAGTTTCTTTTAAATTTCTTTGCTGAATCTGATAATGTTTTGAAAATATGCGCTATATTTTTCTTTTTAGATGTATTGGAAACACGTGAAATTTGGCACGATTCCTGAAAATGTTTCATTGTTTCAGGAGTATAAGTTAATTGATTACAAATTAACGTCAATAATATGTGTATCAAAACTGTGAAGAGCAAATAGGTCGTATACATAGGAATTAAACAGTTTATTTTCCATTTTATTAGGTCCTCATAATATTGATATACTCAAAAATTGCTCAATCAATATGCACCGTTGAAACTCTATTAAATAGACAACACGAGCAGGCTTCGCATATTTACGCAATATTTATGAAATATATTTGTTTGTTTTTCTTGGCGTTTATATACGTATTCTCCAATAGTGGAGTATTAATACCGGCATGTTTATTTAGGCAACATTTATTTAAAACCCTCGCTCGCCGTGTTTTATTGCCAGTTCGAGCAGGATTTATCATCAACATTATGCTCGAAATGCACATTGTAGATTGTGTGCACGTCGGGTTACTTGTTGATCCATTAGTACGCATTATAGCCATCCGCATCGATTTTATTTTTAAAGCTTCAATACAACGCCGAGGCCGGCGCTTGGGCACTCGCCATACGCGCTCATATTTCCTGCACTCACGCCAGCAGGCCAGCAGCACAGTACGTGATGTCAGCGTTTAATTCAAGTCTCGATCGCAGTGCAGTATTTTTAAACATTAGTTGCAGTCTCGCTGCTTCTGCAGTTCGGTAACATCTCGATATGTTATTTGACTCTGTTGTTGTTAGAACTATTTACATTTTGCCTCCTTTGAAAAGTTATGCCTTTGAAAGTTTATTCTTGACGGGAATGCAGTATGTGCTCAGTTGCAATAAACCGTATAAGAAACGGTGTATTTATTGCCAAGAACATTGCGAGAAATGATTACAAATTAACGACGCACACCTAAAAATATGTTGCTTTGAAAAACTTACACCTGGAACTGCTAATACGTCATTCGTTTATAGCACCCTAGGAACCTACACAGCTGGGAAAGGTCAGAAAGTATTCGGCATCATCCCCAATTTTTGCCCTTTTCAAACCCTGCCAAACTCAGCTAAATCCCAAAACACTAAGCATGCATTCTTAATTTTTTCGAATCGAACCAAAACTATATTTATTAAATATTTGTCACATTCAGAAAGAATCGCGTCTTAATTCCTTATTCATATTTTGCTTTGTTTTGCAACGAGTATTCTTCATGAATAAAAAGTATATTTTTGAGTGCGAGGACGAGGTGTAATTGAATCTGCGACTTGCTTTCACTCGAAATAAACCGCCCAATGTCGAAACGCGAAACGAATGCCCCATCGCGCGGGAAGGGGTGGTGCGGGTGCTCGGGAGTAATTATGCGTGAGCTTGATGATGAGCGCACTTCTCAATGGAGCACCGGCTTCGATATTTCCGAAAATACCCCGAAATAAGGAACGAAAACAATGCCAGTAAAACGACGCCGCGCGTCCGCTCGCCAACGAAACAAGAAAAAAATGTTACCCTTCAACAAGAATGATTGCGGGCCGCGGAGAGGGAGCGCAGTGTGGCACTGGCGCAACAACGGTGCCCAGGGTAGCCACGAAATGCGGGGGTGAAGGAGAACGGAGAATCGAAACCAAAGCGAATGGAGAAATGTTAATGTTATTGATGTTGCATAAGAAATCAACGGAATAGCTTTGGTCGAGAAATGAGGTTTATTGCTGGACTACTAATCTTCCTGGAGTTTATCATCAAAATGAACTAACTATGTAGATTTATTTTCGTTTGTTCCAACCACGGCTCTATACACTTTCAATTCCGCGAAAAACAGCAATTCTCAGCGGATATTAAGAAATTCTTTCCAAAAATAAACATGCTGGAAAACATGTCGTTGTTTATTCGAATTGAACTCAGCACATGTATCCTGTATTAAATTTCGGGTATTTTCATAATAAAATATTCAAAACATGATGTTTACCTCGCAGACATTAAACAGCGGTGAAATAAAAACCGTCGGCGAGCGTTTCAGCTAATATGTATTTTGAAATAAAAACATTTGTGCTCCGTCGGCGGCAACATCCCTCATAACGCACAATTCGTCTCGTTACATTTTCACGACGCGCCATATTTTTAATTACGGCTGAGCGGCTGAATGAATGAATGAAAGCCACCGGGAGGGTTGGCGCTTGCTGGCCTTTCCACTCGCGGATTGCCCTCCTAGCAGCATCCGCGCCCAACCTTTGCCAGAAATAACACAAATTAAGCAGCAACGAGCAATTTATTAATAAATTAAATAGCGCGCCGTGGTGGGCGTCGCGTCACACGCGCACAAAAGGGCAAAGCGTTTAAAGATAAATGGGCGCCGCTTAAAAGCGGACGCGGACGCAAATGGCGAGCAGGCGCGCCGAATGCGAACGCGAAATACAAACGGCCGAAACCTGCGACATCAGCATATAAACGGCCCTGGTTACTTTCGAACTTGCTAACTTGTTGCGTTAGTTTAAGATTTACTGCGTTACATGCGAACGCAACACAGTTGACAACCCATACGGAACCAACACAGCGCGGCGACGGCGGCGGCGGCGGCGGCGACGCTCAAGAGCGCACGGTACATTGAAAGCGTTACACTCGGATAATGGGACCGCATCGGGCCTCGAAATGAGCGCACGGAAAATGCGCCCGCCCGCCCGCCCCCCGGGGCCCGCAAGGACAAAAAGTTTTCAGCGCCGAGGACAAAAACGCCTTGTTATGGCCTTGTCAAGGGCTTCCTGCCGTGTCATCAACTCCACAAGTCCCGCAACTCGTAACTACAAAGTTTCTATGAAAAGGCCATAGATTAAGTGTATGTACATATTTATGCGCATAGTTTAACGATTCTGTATAATTTTCATTTTGAAATGTTCTTCAATATCACAAAAAGGAGAGGAAAGAAAAACAGCCGTTGTCTAAATTAGACTTCACTTCATAGTTTCAATTTTTATATTTTATTAGCTCTCATCATGCTGGATTTTATTTAATTTATTCAAAAGTAGTGTTGAATGGCATGTGATTTAAAAAAAAGTGTGAATTAACTGTTCTGGAGTAATCATTTAAGTAGTTGTGAGGTATTGAAATTGTTCGCCTGTACCCTGTGGGAAATTAGGTGGCCTAATTAGAAAAAAAGAGAAAACAAAAACAAGAAGATTGTGAGGTCGGATTCATAATCTCATACATAATATGTTTCAAAGTTGAACCATTTAGGTTGAAACTAAGAACATTGAACATACCTAAGTATCAGCATTAGAAAACATGAGCTTGTTAGTTATACTCATAAGCTAGAAATAAGCTATATGTAACGTAACAGAACTTACCCGTCGGAGTTTTCTTTTCTTTTATATTTTCTGGATAGTTGGTTGTTCGTTAGCAGTGGGTTTAACGAAGAGACAAGATGGCAGGTTGCAACTACATTCAAGTCGCGTTGGTGGAGGCGCCGCGCGCGGCTTCGCCTTCACTACTCTGCAAATCAGAACTCTCGACGGCTTCAAGTTTGTCAACTCAAGGCTTAAGCCACGGTCTTAAGATGATATTGCCTTTTTAAGCAATACAGATTGAAGATGAAATTGCCAGTCCGCACAAGCGGCAAACAACTGCGCCGACTTTCTAAGTTTTTTAATTACCACTCACGCAATCAGCCTTCAACGATTATTGCGTGGATCAAATGAACAACACAACGACGATGGGAGAGCGAGAAGCGCAAAAGTTTTCGCACTGCAATTATGATGCGAGTGTTATTTTGATGAGAATTTTATGAAAATATTTCATACCTTCTTCTTTGCGAAGCCAATTACAAAAAACGACGAGGGCGGAGGTTTGCGCAGGGAATTATTAAAAATGCTAGCCTTGAACGTATTGTCTTCGGCGATGGCCTCTGTAGGGCCATCGCGACGCAACGAGGCGCGGGCGAATGAGCGCGCCCGCGCCGCCCCCGCCGCGCGCTCTCTCCGGCCGCATACTCCACGCAGCCCCAGCTTGCATTGCGTCGCTCGCGCGCTTGGTTTTACTAAAATTTAATTAAAGAAGTTTTATTCAGCGGGTCCGAAACTCCAACTTCTTACTTCTTACTCTTTAACTCGCGCGCTGCGTGCTCGAGCATGGTGGGGGCGGCGGCGCGCTCCTTGTCGCACGCCTGCCTAATTTCTGCCGCCCCTCCCGCCCGCCCCTCACCGCGGCAATACGTCTCGTCGACGTCGCAGGCACTATTCCCGCGGCCAGCCACTCCGGCAGCGCCGAGCTCTTATGGCCAGGCGGAAGATGACGGCGGCGGTGGCGGCGGTGGCGGCGGTGGCGGTGGCGTGCGCACGAGGTGCAAGTGGTCGCTTGCCTTTTCACCCGGCGCGCCTCGAAAAGCGAAACTTTCCTCGGGCGTGTGTGTAATCCCGCCGCCTGCATGCGGAAAGTTTCCTCCTTCTTGGCCACCACCAAGGCGAAGGAGTTGGAGGCAGGAAGTGAGACCTCTTCACTGCGAAATGCCGCAAATAGGCCGGATTGCGGATCGCTAGCCCATGACCGCCGCTGATATGAGAAGTTATTATTTCGAATTCGCCGTAAATTACGGCAACTCTAGCGGATAAAGGAGACAAGCAGCTAACTACCTTCATTCTTTAAAGTTTTAATAAGAAAATATTGCAGTACCTACCTTATAATCTAGCAACATCCGAATTGACACATCATTATTGAACTTAAACCATAAATCAAACGGGATCAATAACGATAAATAAAAAAAATAGGGTTGGTTTTAATGGGCAAAGATTTTAAATTGAAACGCATAGAAGTCATACATATATTATAATTAAAAACGTATAATGTACATCATTTACATCTTAAATAAGTAATAAGTCATACAATATTCAATTTCGCAATGAATTGCAATCAAAATTGTATTCGTAATAATGACCGCATCATTGTTCAAAAGGTTCGATTTGCTGTGAATCCGCATAATTTTTTATGTTTTTGTCGATTCAATACATCATTACATCAAATGCTCTCGCTCCTCTTTGAACCAATAATCGAATAATTTTCATAATATTTACATTCCATTTAAAACATGCGTAATAATGTAACAGAATTCGCATTAAAATGTAGCCTAACAAATCGATCGTAATGTACGTACATACATAATATACTTTCATCAAAACGTAATTCAAACTGAATTATCTACGAAACAATCGTCATTAGCTATTATGCACTGCTTGCTTCATTGTTTCTTTATACGATTAACATACAAATTTGACATCTACATGCTAATCGATAAAGTGTGTTGTATTCGTACATTAAATGAAATTTGACGTCTTTATTCGTTAGTTTTGGTTTGACAGGCGTACGGAACAACTTTATTTACCTATGCATTTGGGATTTATGTACTTACTTTCTTTGCGTGGGGGTTTGTTGTGTTCTGCTTAAGTTTTGCTTCGCTAGCGACCTAGTTCTTAAAACGGTTATTAACTCGATTCGAGTTTCGAAGTTAATTTAATTCGCGTTATCTCTTTATAATCGCTACCGTTTAGTGTACGTCTGAATTAGCGTTTGCGATTGTAAATTTAAAGTTGCTTTGTTGTACTCCCTGTTGTACAGGCCTGTAATTATGTAAGTATGAAAGTTTGTTTGTCCGCTTGAATGTGTTGTACGCGCGCGCTGCTTGTGCGCCCCCCAAATTTGTTGCGCTACCTACGGCTGAGTGGAGGGTGTTTGGGGGCCCACTAAATTTTGGCTTGTGTTTTTGGGTTTTAATTGAATTTCTGCGCCGAAATGCGCGTGGAAGCATTCGGCGCGAAATGCGCGGCTGTATCCTGGTTACTGTTGGTTGGTGGGGGTCGATTTCATTGATTCGATGAATGCTTGTTAATTGTTTTCTTCTTTGTTTCTTTTGTTTACATTTAAATGTAACATTTAAAGCAAGTTATTGTCAATGCTACGAGCTTAGATACTTAGTTTCGTTATCCTCGTTTCAAATTTCATGTGTGTGCTTTTCTTTCGTTTGCATAAAGTCCGAACGGTTATCTTCACTTAAATTAACCTAACTTATAACTTGACTGAATTTAAACATGCGACTTTTCGCATGCAATAAAACATCTGCTTTATGAATTTGTTGAACGCCCCTTGGTCATAAATAACCCATCTAATTGAATGGTGTTAATAACTCATTTTTGATCTATGGTTGGCGGTCGTGTTGCTGTTTTTGATGCGAATGTGTGTGGCGCGTCAGTTGATTGAGAGGCGCACGCGCTGCCGCAATATTTTGATGCGCGAAAGTCAATTATGCACGCGCGCAACTTTCGCCCCCGCTGTCCGGCTGGGTGATATTGGAAGTCCGAACTTATCGGACAGTTGGCGGATTTACATTCGCAAACAGCGCCGCCGCATGCCGCCTACACGACACGCGACTGAATTTTTGAAATTGTTTTATAAGTCAAGCCAACCGTCACTGTCACGTAAATGCTGTGCGATTAATAAACCGAAATGGGCATAAATATTCATTAAAAAATATGCCGCTGTGCACTTTACCTTGATATAAAATAAAAATAAAACAAAAATCCACAATGCATTTTAAAATCCTCCGTCGCTTTTCAATACTCCAACGTTACCGTGATCGTTCTTGTTTGTGTCGCATATTTTCTCTTTCAATTTGTTTAAAATTTATGCTATTCTATCTATTGGAAGTCCACGGAAATACATTTTTTTTTGGCAATTTGAAATATGAATATCGATAAATCTCCACTAGTTTTACACTTTTTCGCTAAGTATGCAGTCCCGATTAACATTTGAAGTTGCAAAATTGTTCGACCTCACGTCCCCACCCCAAATATGATCGAGATGTTTGAGTTTCGCGCGCAAAACAACATTTGCACGCGTCATATTTCTCCCACGAGCAACGCTTTGCTTCCAATGTGTGCGCGCTATTTATTTAGGTCAGCTTTCTTTATAATTGAGTGATTGCGGATTACGAGCTCGAAGTGACAATTAGTTGCTCGCTTTTTGCACAATACCGCACGCCAGCGCCAGGCGCCTTCGCCACCTAGCGTGAGCAACCCTCTCGCGCACTCGTTTCTCATGTTTCAAGCCTAGAAAAGGACGAGCGCCGCGCTTAATGATCAATAAACGGCGGCCGGCAGGGGTGGCATAATTTGCCATCTTGTGTTGCAATGACACACGTGTTCGATTAGTCACATCGAGCCAGCGAGCCGGCAAATTCCAGCCCGCGAATATTTCCGTGTTAGGGGTGTCCGGTGTCACTGGTGCAACATATCCCACTCCAAATCCAGTGTGTCCCTGTGTGTGTGTGTGCATGTGTGGCGGATGCTACGACATTGTGCGTTGCCCTGATTCATTAATTTAAGTCATTCGCCTCTTTTTTGTATTGTTTAGCTGCGGTAGACATCAGACCTTGTTGCGCCGCTTGTAGCTCGTCGTCGCCGCATATAGTAAACATCATAATTAATTATATTTATATTAATATATTAACACTACATTTATTATTTAAGGAAGACATTTTTGGCCATTTAGCAGGCGTATATTAATTAATGTAACATTATTTATGTTTGGATTATATGTATCATTATACCTAAATCCATTAATTCCCTATTGACTCTCCTTGCCACATCTCTCATTTTGATCCGTTGTGTTTTCCGCGCTCTCGATCGCTCGCTGTACTTCATCACCGGGCTTGGCCATGTGCCTTTTTTTATTTGCCAGCCCGGGGGCTAATCCTTCTGGTTTGCTCGGTCGGACCGGCGATTGCGATTCTCGTCGCGTATGAATTTTGCATCATTCGATAAACGCACGACGCGCCTGACTGCCTCATCCCGAAGAGTATGTACAAATTGGCGAAATTCAAGATTGTTCGAGAGCAAACACGAGTAGGACATGATATTGACTTTAGTTTACTGATAAAATACGTAGAAATTTAAACGGAAAACGAACGAAAGTCGTCAAATTTAATCTCATCGTGATTGTGGAATGGTCGACGTTTCATGCCCGGCTGGCTACGTTCATCTCATTGTTGCTGGGAGTTTACAATTTCACAAAGATCTAAATTCTGCGTCTGCAGAACTGCAAAGCATGTTGAATCTGAGACGAAGATGTTTGATATGAAAATAGAGCTTGCTCGAGCGGAACTCGTCAATGATACTTCAATTGTTTGTTTGTTTGTTTGTTTGTTTGGTTTTTGTAGTCTCAAACCGATAAACGCACCGGTAAAAATGATTGTATCGTTCTGTGATTGTTATCAATTTCCTCTTTGTTCTTAGGTTTATGGTCGCTTTAAAATCAACGTAAATGCATGAAAACTCAAAGGACCAAACAAACGTAATGTTTGAAGTTTGAATTATTTGCGTACTAATTGACATGATTTCCATAATTACATTGACATCGTTAAATTCTTCATGTTGTTTTTTCTGCGTTGCATCATGTTTACTGCCGGAAGGAAGCCGCTTCAAAACTCTTGATGACTTCAACACATAATACGCAATATTGGTAGAGCTTTCGTTATCGCTATCGCAATGAAAGCATTGAGTTATTGATTCATGATGGTATGATAAATAGATTATTGTTATATTATCTTTTTTTACCTTCTTTTCTTCATAGAGATATAGTAAACAGTAGATTGAGTCAAAAATTAGAATCTCGTCATTTTATAGTTATCCTTTTTACACGTTACGGTATAGATTTTTAAATTGTGGGTTTACCCTGCTGCGCTACATAATTTTATGTATCATAGTTTTAAATATTCTTTTATCTGCTTCAATGTTTGCTTTCACTAAGCGGCTGTCGTTACATGTACAGTACATATAGTGGTGTGCGATACCAAGCCAATTTTACACAAGCGACTATTTAGCCATCTCCCTAAGGCCTGATAAATGAACATACAAAACCAATGTTTACGAATCAATAGAAGCAATAAATATTCTACATTTGTGGTGAACGTTTTGTAGGTAGGTATTGTGATTGCAAATCACTCTGTAGGTACGCATGGTTGAGGTATATGGAGGTAGAAAATATAAAAAGGATACAAAGGAGGATTATCTTGGATGAATCGTTAAACAAATGACTACTACTCTTAATAAAATATTTGTTGAACAATGTGGCAAAAGACGCGGATTTTCACCCAAGTATTAAGCATTCCAAAACAGAATATCTGGCCTTAGTGTTACGTCAAATCGTAACGTGTTATCCGCAATTTTTTTATTTAATTAGTTTTCTTTAGAAACGTACTGCGTACTTAGGCATATTTAGTGCGTAGTAGAATTTAGAATTCAAAACAGTCGAAAGCACTAGATATAAATCATGTTTTATTCACGCCTGCTTTAAATATTTCTTCATTGTCGTAACGAATCGCAAGTCGCAGGATCTCCACGTTCCATCGCCCCTCCTCGGTTATTTACATGAAATTATTATGGAAACACTCAATTATCCATGATTACCATTAATAACATCGTCGGCTAGTATTCTTACATTAATATATCATAATGCTTTATCATGATCAGTTATCGTTATCATAAGAACGTCAATTCAGACAATCATTGTTTTTTTTTCTTGTTTAGTAATAAGTCGTTAATAAATATAAAACATTTAACTCTCCATCCGTGCATAAATCCGCGGTGTTCGCGTGGCGCGCATTTTAATATCTCTTCTTTAAGTTTATTCTTTTTTTACGTTTTACAAGAATATATTTTCATAATTTTATTTTCTTCTCTCTGCGTTAGTTTCTTCTTCAATTTTTTCATAGACTGTGCCTCTTTTTTTTTGTTTTTCTTTTGTTTGTTTGATGTGAATGTTTTAACATTGAATCCTTGAAGCAGAACATGCGCTCAACTTATTCTCATCCGCATTGCTGTGTCCTCTTTGCCGCTCGCCTCCCCCCTCCTTCCGTGGGACTTACACGTTTATATAATTTGTTGTCGCTGCGACGTGGGCGTGTGAGTGTGTGAGTGTGTACAAAATGCAAGCCTAACTGATTCGAGATTATGTTTTCGCGAAGAGCACGCAGTTGCAGAGCAGCCAGCCGGAAATGAGCAGGAAGTGCGATCGATCGTGCTGCAATTGCGGCTGTCGGTTCGATGTTATGTTCTCGACGAGATTGTTGTCGGACGACTTTATCTCAGCTGGTATCTCGGTCATTACAACTTCGACTGAAACAAAGCGGGAGAGGCATGTGCTTCACTGAGTGTCCGGCCATGCAGGGACAAGCGGATTTGTGCGCGGTTCCTGCGCGCCATGCCGCGCGAAGGACTCCGCGCGTCGCGCCTGCAGCCGAGTGCATTTAAGTGCGGCGCGACGCGGCGAAATCCTCGCGCGGCGGCGCGGGCGCAGGAATGGATGTTTGGGGTTTCGCTATTCGACACAACACACTGTCCTATTATCCGCGCCGCCCGACTGCTGTTAATTAATGCCTGGTGTTTTATTCGCGGTGCTTTTCACACCGGATACGTTTATAACGAACGAAGACAACCGCTGCAGCGGAGTCAACACGACACTGCTTTCATTCGAAATGCACTTAATATGCGTGTTTAATGCGCCGTTTACATAGCTGGCCTTTTATTGGCGTCGCGCTTCGTGCATTATAGAAGTATCAGGTGGCGCTTTGCTAGTCGGCGCGCGTGTTGTGGTGGCGAATGCGATTAGCGTGCGTTGGTGCCGCCATGTGTGCGACTGAATAAATAAGAACTACTCAGCGCGATTGGCCGTTGACGTGCGCGCGGCAACTTACTGCGGATCGAATGCCGGCGCTCGTCGGCGTACTTCTCCTTGGGGCCGATGTAGCCGGGGATGGTGGACATGCACGTCAGCCATAACTCGCCGTTGTCGCCGGCGTGCAGTTCCGACACCTCGATGGACAATTGTTTCATCGCCGGCGAGCGGTGCTCGTAATAGCCGTGGCCGTGCATCCGTCCGTTGGAGAAGGCGCGCGTCAGCGCCTCGTCCACCTAGGCAAACAATAAGCCCCAGCGCAAACAAAGCGAATTACCTTAATTGAAAATCGATGCCGTTTTGCGGAACAAATTGCCGCTATGCCGGCGCGCGTCCGGCGCTAATGAATTAATCCGCTATCAGCGGAGTCAGTCGCTCGCGGCAGCGCCACGCGCCGCATTATCATTTTTACACCTGCTGCGGGTGAGGTGGGGGGGAGGGGGGTGGTGCGCATCGGCGCTGCAGCGCTGGAATTTGCAAACAAGCTCCGCGCCGCTGGCGTCCATGAACAAACCCCCCTCGAAAACTATTACGGCGAATCGATACGAATTAGGCACCTCGCAAGGGGGGCGCGCGCGTTTCGGCGCGCGTTCGTCCCTCCTGCGAGTTTTCGGGCGCGGGCGCCGCCGCCGCGCTGGAAGTTGGCGCGCGCGGGATTATGTTAGGTAAGTGCCACATATATAAGTTGTGGCCGCGATTATACCTTCACTCCATTGATTAACCACGTAATGTGCGGCGGTGGGCGGGCGGGCGCCGTCGTACAGTTCGCCTGCAGTACGTCGCCGACTTGGTACGTGTTCTTGTCGAACGTAATGATCGGATCCTTCTCCTGCGGCTCTGCAATTTCAAGAAGAATCAAATTTTACCGGAGTGTTTCGAAACAAATTAATCCCGCCGACTAATCTCGCGCGAGCGCTCGCGCTTGTTTAATCAGCGATCTGCAACCAGCAGACGGCATCCCCCTCCAGCAAGATGTGCGTGTTTTTAATTTCAGTTACCGAACTGTCTTCAACCCCTCGCAAACATCTCCACCAAACTTGCGCCAAGCCATTTCTTTCCCACATTTTCAACCTGCCACGTGGGTTTTGTTTCGGAAAGGTCCCGCCCGAAAAGGGATTGTCGAAACAAAGTTCCGGCATTAGTAAACGCTGAAACCCGGGCTCGCCGGGTGGAATTCATCGAATGCGCTGGAGTTTCGGCGAGCGGCGAATATTCACCGATCCCGGGCCGCACTGCGGGCGGGCCCGAAAAATTTTCAATTCAAATATTAGATAAACACGGGAATACTTTTTAAATCAAATTTATGCGATCAAACAACAACGGCGTGTTTATTCTGCTTAGCTTATGACCGCTGCGACGCCAGCCGAGAAACTTCTTTAAAACAAGCGCACTCTCAAATGCGCATCGACGGGCACGGAGTGCGCGCAAAGTGAAAAGTGGTAAGTGGAGGCGCGCGGCAGTCTCTGCCTTCAGCCCCCTCGACCACATGGCCACGGATGGCATGCGCACACACAAGGAAGGAGAAATTTTAATGAAATCGATGAAAAAGAAGAAAAAAAAGCGTACAAGCACCACGCAGCGCGCGTCCTAAGCCCTAATTACATGTTCCAAATAACGTTCTTTTAATTAATTGTAAATATTTTAATTAAACCCACAGTCATTTATCTGTGGGCGATGAGAAAAAAAAAGCGCGGCGCACCTTTCGGGGAACATCAAATATTTATTAAGGTTTTTTGGCGCGCTTTCCAGAGCTGCGTCGGATGCGTCGAACAACTTTGGCCCTATTTTTCTGCTCGCCGCCCTCCATCCGCGCGCTGATGTGCGATGCTCAGATAAAGTGTCTATTCATTTTGGCGAATATATCATCGTGTCGACGAAGGTCAATTTCCGTTCTATATATTTAATGTTCAACAATAAAAAAGCGCGCACGATGATATTGATTTTTGGCGGCGGCGGTAATAGATGCGACGCCGAGGTATTTCGGATGCTTTGAAACGCGCCCGCTCGTCCCCCCCGCTGGGAATACTTATTCAGCGTGTGCCCGGCTTGGGGGTGCGGGGGAGGGCGGCGGCGGCCGCGTTGTGCCCGTCGTGCCCGTCGTCTTCCTATCTGCCGCGTAACGTCCGTGTATACACACAATGGGTAACAGATAAGGAATTTCTGATCACTTGTGACGTTTGAATTTACTAGGATTTTGCCCATTCGGCGGCATCGGCGGCATGGGCGGCATCGGCGGCGACGGGCGCGTGTGTATTTTCGGTCGCGAATATAATATCCCCGGCGGTGGCTGTACGCGACGCGTATGTGCGCGCTCCGCATATATCAACGTTGTTTGCTCCACTAAAGTTCCGCGAGTACAAATCGATATTTGCAACTTCAACTTATTCATTCCGAGATATATCTGCATGTCGTACGTGGTGGAAGTTCAAAGTTGCCGATATCGGTTTCCGCATATGCGATGCGGCGCGGCGGGTGGGCAGGGGGTGGGCGCCGTCGCTGCGTCGTACAAATTGGGTTGTCTCTAATAGCTTTGTGTGTTCTTAAATTGATACTTCGATTTTGCGGCAAACTCGATCAGCATTTTGCAAGTATGATTTCGAATTGAGCGAGAGCCGCAAAAGTTGCGCGACCATTCTGAATTGGCAGAGCACTCATGCCTAAAACCATATTGTTAATTGCTGTCAAAACAATGTTTGAATATGCTTGAGTTGATTTGCCGCGCTGCGTTAATAAATTGGAGACATAGGTATCCCAAGCAGAACTTCACCAAGTCTCTGGGGGGTATCGCGCGCCACCGTAATGATCATTTACCCCAATGGCGCTGTGAAAATAACCCATTAAGACTGTGGCACTGGGTGTCCACAATCAATGCCCGGCGACTTTTCTGACGAATGGAACATTCCAGCACCGAGCTGCACTGGCAAATGTGACAGCGTCCAGAATTACCGCATGAATCCAATTTTCAATTACAAGCGCCAAGCCCGGTTTAGCGCCAAATCAAACATTTCACGCGGGCCGGGACGAAATCATCGCGCCATGCAAACACACATCCATATCCATCTCCGCCATATCGCAACGTTTGCGCATGCAGAACACACATGTTAATATATTTACCAATTATCGTGAGCGTTTGACTCTCGGAGTCCTTGCTGAAAATCGGCGTCTCCATCGAGACGACGCACGAGTAGGACCCACCGGCGGCGAACGCCAGCCGCGTCAGATGGAGCTGTTTCGCGCTGCTGTTTGCCTTCTGCAATGCGAAGACCGTGAGAATAATTGCGCTGCACAGCCGAGCGGCCGGGCGGCGCGGCAGGGGTGGCGGCGGCGCGGCGGTGGTTAATCGCCGGCGCGCGCGCGACGTGTATAAATCATCATCGGCGCGCCGATACGCTGATATCGAATTTTTGCTATATCTCCACGTGCGCGCGGGCGTGAATTATTAATCAAGAATCTAAACAATATAAACATGGGCTCCAACTTACCTAAGGCGCTGCCACCACGCGCGCATTTCGTCCTTTCGACGCGCTCTCCGCTCGCATTGCATGCATGAGTATTTATGTTCGGCATTCGGTTTGAATTGAATTGATTGCATGAATTTTCGGGGCGGCTTTGTGCGCCCCCGAGGCGTTTAACTTATTCACGCAGGTCGCTGGCACTGTGTGACTTCCATTCTTGCGTTATTTTCCGGCGTGGGCCCCATCCACTTCGTCATGTTTTGTGCGCCCGGCTCTAAATTCGAAATTCGCTCAGTCACATGTCCACTAGGCGATGGAAACGTGCATTCACACAAACCAGGGGAGGGTCACGGTTCTACATTACATCGAACATATCTCCACAAATCTTGCCCCGCCGTTCAATGAAATACACAGCAAAAAGAAGGATTGTCCTTCGAGGGTTGGCGCATGCATGACCTCTCAAAATGACTGAAATATTACTGATCAGCTTGCTCCGTTGTAGATGCTGTCTTCATAATCTTCTACTCCGCTATCTGTATAGGTATTTTCACGAAAAAAAGAGAAACATTTTCTTAAATACACTGCAGATAGTTGATGCTAGAGATTCGTGGAGATATATAGAAAAACTCGATATCAAATTGCAGCTGGCTCAATGAAATGGCGCCCCGAAGCCACGCGCAAGCCGGAAAGAAATTAAACTTCCTAATGAAAAAACGTGAATCAAGTTAATTAAAACGAGCGCGCCGGGCGGCTGCAAAGGTGCAAACGTGGCGGAACTTATGCACATGCCCAATCGGGTGCCGCGCCGCTCAATCGCAAGTGCCGCAAGCTTACAGCTCGTCCGCCGCAGCCGCCGTCGCCGCCGCCGCCGCCATTTCACTTTGTGCGCGGAATAACGTGTGTGTACAATGGCGGCAGCGCACAATGGCGGCATTCGTGCATTGTGTCGCACGATTATGTTCAATCTGAATGCGAATCTGAATCCGAGTCCCACTTACAAGTGATGCAACGTGTATCCAAATGGACAAACGGTGCAACAATTTCAATGCCGGCGGGCGGCGCGGGCGCTCGGGCGAAGGAGCAGCAGCTTGCCGGATTGCGCGATGTTCGGGGGCGGGACTGCTGTGCGCGCGTATTTCGATAACTTACGTTCAGCTCGGCGCCGTCCATCGGAAAGTATCTGTACGGCGGCTTGCGGTCCTTAATGTATTGGAAGATCTTCGTGCCGGCCTTCTGCCACTCGACTTTGTACAATTCCTCCGGCGTGACGCTGTGCTCGCACTTCAGCAGCACGTCGCCGCCGCGCACTGCATATCTGGGCATCACCAATTCCAGCCGATCGATGTTCCCCAAGCAGCACGAACCTGCAACAAATGCGAATTTTTATGTTTGCGGTCAGCAAAATACCAATTTCCAACCAGGAATGTAAGTAGATAATTCCGAAAATAAATCCACGCGTATATTACCACCAAAAACTTCAGTTACACTTGTTATACGTTGCTGCAATCATATGCAACATGTTTTGTTTATAGTGGAAACAACTAGTATTTTTCTCTTGCTACCGTCGTTACCTTCGACATGAATATTTCGTTACCGGAGTTTTTATCAACATCTCGATGGTTATTGCGATTTTACTTATTTATCTGATGCTGCTGGGTTGATGTGCAATTTTTGAACCTTTCATTCTTTAATGTATGCCGCGCCACCCTGCAACAGCCAGCCGGTGCAGCGGCAATGCTTGTGTTTGGCGGCGTATTATGGGGACGTAAACCATTCGCCGCCAAACTGAAATCGAGCACTTTTATGTCGATCAATTTAATTGCATTTTGCGCGTGGCATTCAGCGCGGCAATAAATTTCGGCCAGAATTGAAAAATGTTTAACCGCCAAAATGTGGCCGAACTGTCATCTGATAAAACTATCAACGCCGGCGCGCCACATTGTTTATTGCGCGTTAAAAAAATATCAAATAATTAAAATCCGGGATGCGTTTCTGTGCATTTGCACACTTGTTTCTTTACGTTTGCACCTCTATTATAAATATTGCTGAAATGTTGTCAGCGTTCTGAAGCGGCGATAGGAAAGTGAAGTAAATATCAAATTACGCTATTGACAAATGGAGCTTTTAAACAATTATGTTGTCAATGTTGCCAATTAGGCCTGAATGCCGCATTTCGCTCTCGCATTTGGAAACTGCTGCCCGCGGAAAATTGTTTGTGTTGGTCCGGCATCCAACAATTCGTTAATAGAGTTAGCATGTTGCGATAATGCGCCGCGCCGCCGCCGCCGAGCAACACTTTCCGCCGCGCCGCGGTGAAAAACCAAGCAGCGCTGAATCAAGACATCGTTAACAGGCAAAGCGGAATATCGGGGGCGTGGGGGAGGAAACGCATAACTACCCGCGGAAGGAAAACGCATAAGAGCATAAACAACAAGGGAAGTACAATAGCACACGAAAGCAAAGGCAAAGCGTGTCTATAGTGGCTGTAGTTAGGCCGGGAAGTAAGTATTCCAAGTGTGGTGGAAAACGATTGCCTACAGACCCCGTATACAGGGCAAACAGGCGAAAATACATTAAAACAACATAAGCGCAGTCTGCGCGGCGTTCAATGCTTTTATTGGGACTTTGCTTGCGGACTTTATGGGATTTTAGTGGTTGCACTGCATGTACTGTCGTCCCGAAGTATGCTGCCAGAGTGAATTCCCTGTAGCGCATGAAAGCGTAGCAGAATACAAGCAGTAAAAAAACTCATTAGACATCGTTGTTGTTAGAGTTGCTAGTGCTGTGTTGTTAGTGCTAGTGTGCCGCCCCAAAAATCCACTATGAATACCCCGGACGCCCACGTGCCACGTCCGCCCGGAAGTGGCGAAAAGCAATTCGCGGGCTTTTCTTCGTGCCGCCGCCAGAGGACTGGCTCCGAGGACAAAAGCGCAGATGATTACAGCGATCGAATTTCGCCGGCGCGAATAAACGAATTAGTCGCGTTCGTAATCTGTGCGGGTACACGGTGAATTACATCATCGGCGGGCGGCGGGCGGCGGGCGGCGGCGCACGCGCAGCCGCCTGCCCGGGACGCGCCCCGAAGAGCGGCACGAAAATTGAAAGCACTTAAGTAAATGCGAGCTGTAAATGTGCGCCATTAGCGTTTGTGTCGTTACACAACATGCCTCGGATTGTAAGTACAATGGAATTGCACATTTCCCATTGTAACAACATCTCAAATTGCACTTTATATCACAATGAAACTACAATCGCCCGCCCCACCATCAGCACCGACGGGGCGCGTCTGCCCGCGATGCAAACTTCAGCATCGAGTTTATTCAAATGGACTTGGAGCGCTTCAATAAAGATTTGCGCCGCATTACGCGCTCGTTAATCAATTAGCACAATCGGCAAGCGGATTAAAATGAATCCGCTGGGCCGGCCCGGATTATGCAATAGTTAAAAACGCCCTGCTCCAAACCGCGCCGCAAACTTCTTCGCAACACGATTCTATGATTTGGATGCATCTCGGTTGATAGATAGCATTAATAATCAAGCAATTAAGATTGAAATCACGGAACAATTTGCCGGCGGCGCGGGCGCACAGATTGCGCCAAATCAAATTTTCGATTGTGCGCCGCTCACAAAAGTGGAAACAATCAATTTCCTCTTCAAGTTTCCGTCTAATTTGCCAATGAATACGCGCAATTGAAGCAATTGAAACAATTCGACATGCGGGCCGCCGATTCTTCCTATTCAGCTCGGAGATCGGGGACTAATCGAACTCATTCAACATTCGCTGCCTCACGCCGCGGGGAACCATGGAGGCGACGGTCGAGGCAGTCCTGTGTTTCGTTTTTTGTTCTTACTGCCTTGCTGCCATTTCATTTATTCGCCTCATACGCACGAAGCGCGCGGCGCGACCCGATCTTGGTCGGCTCTGCGCCGCGCCGCCTTTTCAAAACGTTTTCATCTTGTTACATCCGTTATTCCGCGATGGAATGGCCCGCCTCTCGGCTTTCGTTTTCAGTTTTATTTCAGCAATTCAATAAGGTCCCACGACGTGGAGGCGCCGGGCATTCGCACTGTATTTTTCCTTCGCTTTTTTTATGTATCGCTATATTTTATGATATTCAGTGTTTTCGCATGGAGCATTAGGGAGTTTTCACATAAATTACGCCCAGCGAGAGGGAAAAAAAGTTGCGATTGTGCCAGGGGTGAAAGCGGCGAAAACGCGAAATGGCCGCCGCCGGCGCGCCAAAAACTGCACTGTGTTTTAGACTAATTGAATAGTTGACAAATAGTTGCGCTGCATAACGGGCAGGGCTTTGATGCCCTTCGGGAGTGAAGCGTAATTAATAGGTCTGGCTGGCGGGGTTTCGATTCATAAACACGCGTTTGAATGCGTTCGACGTCGATTTCTACGATTAGCATGACATCTGCTAATGGCTTCGTGCCACCAATATATTGACACGAATGTCCCGAATGCGCACGAATTGTGCTCCTCGATTAAGGCCTCGAATCGATATATCATGACGACAATTAATCTTCAAGTATAAATCGCATTTAACGAGCAGCTAACGTACGAAATGTTAATATTTACTTTTACAAGGTCTTTATCAAACAAATCGTGCAATTTGCTTTATTTATTTTCCCTCATCTAATAATAAATGCGGTTTTCAAACCTAATACTGACAACACCACTTTGTTATCTTTGGAGTTTCGCCCGCTCCAAAGATAGTTCGTGGAAAACCCCATTTGAAAAGCACAAGCCAGGCAAATATATGTTTTAGTTCGGTCGCCAGTTTCAATTCCTTCTTTTATTTCTATTATAAAATGGTAACACATTTGTTCGTGCCTTTGTACGGTTGGTCTGTTCCGCGTGTTTTTTCCAATAACACTGCCGAAACGAGTCTAAATAGTCGCTGAACGTGTCATTGTTGAGTGAAGTTGAGTCCTAGTGTCGTGTCCCTTATTCCGTTACAAGTTCCCATACACGTTGGACAGTTTTCTCATTCGATTTTTCGGACTGTGTTCCCAGCGCGGCGCTTTCGATTTGGGCCACATTCCGAAGCGCCCGATCCGCTGGGGTATTTGCGCATTGGGATATTGGGGTAGTGGGGTATTGGATCGCTCGCAAATGTCGCAGGCGCGTGAAATTCAAAGAGGAATGAGGAGTAATTTGTTGATTTGCAACGTCCTCGCACGGCCCAGATGTGGGTTTTGTTGACAAACGATACGCCCTACCGACCGACTGTATGACGCGCTGCGCGCTGTAGTGGACCCGACGGCGGCGGCGGTCGCAGGCGGAGGCGGCGCGCCAACTAGTTTGCGACCTGATGGAATTCGACTGTACGTTGCGCTGTTGATCTTATCTGGTTGCTTTTTTCGTTGTTGCCTCGTGTGCAAGAGGCGTTGCACGTACGTGTGGTTTCCAATAAAGTGAAAAACCGCCGAGCAGCCGCCGGGGCGTCGGGGGCCGGGGCCATGACGTCGCGGCGAGCGTGCAAACATGTGAGCGCCATTCGACATGCCCGCAACAAAGCGGCAGGTCCCTATTGCTATTGCGCTCGCCCGCCACAATCCGAAGTCCTTCGCCACACCCCGCCCGCCCCACACTCCCGGCTGCCGCGCCGTCGCGTAAAGAATGTCTTGTATTTTTCGTCCGCCGCCCCCGCTGCGACAAGAACAACAACTTAGCGCGCTACAAAAGCGACGACAAGAACCTATTTTCAACCGCGCAGCGAACAACAATGCGCCGAATTGAAGTTTCGAAGTGTTATCGCAATCGCGCGCGAGCGTGTCAAACGCCGGCGACATAAAAATTAAAAAAAAGCGCGCCGGCGAAATGAAAACGGCCCCCGCAGGCGGCGGCGGCGCAATTATTGTGTGGGTACTCGCAAGTTTCCCGCGCGCATTGTAAATGTGTCATAGATATGCGCGCAATATTTCTGCCAAATTTATTCGAATTGATTATTAATTAAAAGCAGCTGGTGTTCGTGTCGCCCCAGGTGTTAGTAATTACTTCGGCATGGCTGGCGAGACGCGCGCGAATTTTCTGGCCGCCGCCGCCGCCGCCACCACCGCGCACTGAATCCGGGACATATGCCAGCCAGTTGAAAAGGGCGCCCGCGCGCTCGTTTTAGGGTTTTCGCTCTAATACGGCTTCCAACTTGTGGCGCGGAAGGCGGCCGGGCCGGCTTTTTGTCCTCCTAATGCCTTCCCCCTAATGCTTTTTAACAAGTTGCCCGTCGTGGCAAATAATTAATAACAATAGAAGGTGTGCAAGTTTTTAATCCGCGCGCCGGCCCATATGAAGCACGCGGAATTTAATTAAAAAATAAACCATTTTCCAGTTTCCAGCATCGCGCCCTGCTCGAGCAATAACCAGCTGTTATACAATTTTGCACATCATACAGGGCGCGCACGAAACAGAGAAACAACGATTGAATGTTTGTTCAAGTTCAAGTGTGCTCTGTGTTCTAAAACTTGCGAGTTGTTTCTTTGTCCCAAAAAAAACGATGGAAACATGAAAGTTACTAAATTCATCTCAAGCGAAATTTATCTCGCCGTAAAGTGCGAGTTTATCTCAGCGCGAGCTGTTTTTACGATTCGGGCGCATGATTTAGGTTTTGTTTGATGTCTTCGCTTGCGACATTCCTGCACCGGCGGCGCAGTGCCGCAGTTCACCAACGTTTCTTAAGCGCGCGCTCCGAGCAACAATCTACAAGTCATTCGCGCTCGCCTTCACCCCTCCCGTTTGAGAACAACCAGCTTCTGAAGCTGCAGCTTTGTGCGCAACGCTTGAAAGACGCGCCCATGCGATGTGGGTAAGAAAATATGCGTCCGTTACCAGCGGAAGAGCTCGAGTTTCCTCCGCGTCGCGCCCGCCGCCTGCTCGTATTTTACGGCAAACGCGGAGGCCGCCGCCACCGCCGCCGTCTCGCGCGCGCGCGCCGGCAAACAGGTATAAGTGTATTACATCTTATATAATCTTAAATGTTTAGCAGCGCCGCTCGGAAATATGCGCGCTAAAGATGTGGGTATTAGATTACAGAGCGGCGCGCGGTAGTTACAGGCGGGGGGAAATAAATTTTTGTTTAAATTGCAAGAAACTACGACGCCGATATTATCTTTGGCGAGTGCGAGTCGGAGTGGCGCACATTCTCGAGCATCTCAAGAACGAGCGCTACGCGTACGCCGAAGGTGGGGGGGGTTGGCCTTTGGGGGCGTCCTGAGCTCAGCTCGCCTTCCCCCGCTTTGCGGCAACACCTTATAGCTGCGCTCGATAGCGACGGCGACGGTGGCCTCACATGTAAATAAAGTGTGTTTGCTTACCTAGGAGCAGGAGCAAGTAGAGAAATCCTCGCCGGAGAATATACATTTTATTTATCTTCGCTGCGGCGGGCGCGCAGCAGCGGTCCTTGGTTGGGGGGGCCCGGCGCGGATCGCACCACCTGAAATTTGCCGTGTTTGAGAAGATGTTTACACCACATAAATAAACAGCGTTATTTTATTTGCCAAGATTATGCGCCGCCGAAAGAATCGCGCGCGCGCGGGAGACGAGCGCAGAAGAATCCGGCCAACAGCATCGGGAAAACAAACAGCTTTATTCGCGATGATAAATTATTCACGAAGCTCGTGTAATTCTAATAAAAATTTGCGTGCCGCGGAGACAATGCGAGATGAGCAAACCAGAAGTGGTAAGGCGTAGAATCCGTGCACGTGTTTGTGTGCTCGACAACATTCACGAGCTCGGAATTGTTTCGTCTTTGTCCTGCGCTGTTTTATCATGTTATGAAATACGCCTGCGCCTGCATCCTCCAGATTGCTCACAATCAGGCGACCTCGGCGCACAAAGCTCAATTTAATTAAGATATTCCCGCTTTTATTTGGCTTACAGTTCAATATTTCCAGTTAAAACAATTTAGAATTGCGGAAATATGAAAAATGTTGACAACTTATACGCTTTTCGCTACAGCGCATTGAATTGGGGTAGGAACCATTGTAGCGTAATATTATATATGCCGAATAATTTATTTTCGACGATCAGCAATATCCGGTCGCAAAAATATAGTTTTACAACATCCGTTTGATCGAATACGCATAATAAAGCAACAGTATTATTGGTTGTAGCGGGTACCAATTCAACTAGAATTGATGAAACGTTGAAATCGTAAACTTTTTACCTGTATTTTTATTATTTTATTATTTAAAAAGTTTCTGTGAAAAGAATAGAATGCTGTGTGAATGCATTGTCTATTTATGCTTTGTGAAAATATTGGAATATTCGAATGCATTCATTGAAAAGCGGCCCGGAGGAATATTCTATACACATAGTTTGCTTTGTTTTAAAACCGAATGGACGGAAATAATAGGAATAATATTTAATATATTTAAGATTAATTAAAACTACATATGACTAAATTAAAGGGTCGGAATTTATTCAAATATAATTCAGCGCGCATGACCTTTCAATTGCATGTAATGCGCATAAATTCATTCCTCTTTGAAGTTATGCAGGAAGATTGCAGTACTCTTTTGTTTAAAATAAATTTCAGTACCTGCACACAAAAACAAGAAATGGAATAGTCAAGCCGTCATTCACGTGTACTAATTTGTTCAAAACGCATTTATTTTTCATGTGGAAATGGGTAACGAAACGTGCTGTCTCGTCTGTATTTTGGTCTGGCAAGATCAGAACTACGATAACAGGAAAATCATTCAGGTAAATTCATCTCCATTATCCTAGCGTTCCTACTCTGGAATAAGGCCTGTTGACAGCTCGAATAATTTATGGTGTTTCATTTATTGCAGATTTTGACCACTCCTCCCTTGGATGCAGCTGCAGCCTCCATCAAAGTGTCAGCGTAATTATACCACAATGATGTCGACATTTCCTTCCAAATAAACTCGAATTTTTAAGTCAGCGTTGCTTGCATTTCATCTTATATCCCACGCCTCCCACTCATAAAGCTATTGTGTCACACGTCGAGCAACTCATTCTGGAATCATCCACCGACCGCCTCATTGTTATAAATGATAGAATTAAACATGAAAGCGTTAAGCGCCTTGCGCCGTATTAATTATGTTTTATGAACGAGGCAAGAATGGCATTTTTAGTACGCATCAAAGCTCGCTTTCTCTCTATTTGGTTCGCGCGCGCCTCCCCAACGGCTGCGTCTCTGGAAGCAAATGGAGTTCCTGTATCCGTGTCAGTGGCGCGGCGCGGAGCGCCGAATGCGACGCACAGGGCGCTTCGAAATAGGACACGGCGAGTAAATATTTATGATGGCAGATAGCAAACTGCTGTTTGTTTTCCGCCGCCGCGACCGAGGTAATAATTCTTGAAAAAACAGCCCGGTGTATTTCTATTTGCGCGGCGGCGGCGCGATGATGATGGAAATTTGTGGATTTACCGCGGACGTTTCTTCTCCTTCTTTTTGGAAGGATGCCAACCACCCTATGCTTCTATTAACTATCAGCGAGCCATCGATTGGAAAATTTCAGCTATATTGGGACAAATAGGTTTACCCAACTTTCTGTTCCCTTTTTGGCACATTTGGTTCTCCTGCTGTGAATTTAATATTTTAGTAGAAGTGGCAACACCGCACAGTATTTCTGTTTCACTATGTGCAGAGTAGGCGGACAACTGCAAATGGCAACATGAAAAACAATTTCCGTTACCATACCAATCAAACATTCAAACAGAGAAATCAATTTTATCTCGCGGCAGATTCTACACATTTACACAAACAGTGCAGCAGCAATCAGAGAGATAAAACGATGGGTATTCTTCTGTCCTACCTCAGTGCATATACCTACGCGGTTATTGGACAAGTCTTTACGACGCCGTCGGCGAGCGAGCGCTTTTCTCTACACCACCTCCACTTTCATGGGCTAAACTTCCATTGTAAGGCTTGTGACGCTGCGGGCGCAGCTTGTGACACATTGAGATATGTCGATTTTTCTTCTCTTTAGTTACAGGCAACTGCGGTCTTTTACGCAACAGTGCTATACGCCTAACCAGTCGCGGAGTGCTGCATGATATTTTGGGATCGCAAATTGACTTCCTCTCTCACAAATGAAACAAGAAACACCCTTAAAGAAGACACGGGATACCAATTACATGTAATTGAAATTTGGCCTTCCGACATGCGATCTGTATATAACATCTGGATAACATTTTTGTACAATATCAAGTATTTTAAATAAAAATTCGGCAAATTCATATTGTTGTTTGTATGAAACGTAACAGAAAATATTGTCGCGCCCCAACACAGATACCCGTCACTTGACACCTCGCGAAAACAAAAGAAACAATGGAATAATATACGTTACCATAGCGGAGGTAAACATACATACATACAGTGGAGAGCTTCCAACCGACAGCACGTGAAATCGCAAATTAAAATGGGAAATTATCTCTCGTACCTCAGCATCTACTCTTATTCAATCATCGGGCACGTGTTCTGCAAGCCGCTGACTAGTGTGCCCTTCACCCAGTATCATCTTCACTTCCATGGACTCAAGTGCTTCCGTAAGAATTGCGCTCGAGTGTTGAATGCAATGTGATATATGAGACTGATTTCAGGCAATTGCGACAAAATTGCTCGTCTTCGTCACAACGCCATCCGCCTTAGCAGCCAGGGGGTGGTCCAGGATATTTTGATTGTTCGAATCGACTGGATCTCATCCACCAATGACGAAGCATCAGTTGCTTTGACTTACTAAAAACGTATGCTTTCGAGGACTCGAGGCTAACTATATTTTGGCTACATTTGTATTAAAAAAAAAATCATGGAATCATAATTGAATAAAATTAATGCCAAATTCAATCCAATCTTTACTATCCTTGTACCGGAATATGTCTGTAAACATTTTTTATAGTAGTTGCCAAAAGAGGTGTAGAATGCGCGGTGGCATTCCCCTGACGGCAGTTAAAGGAGCGGTGTCACATGTACAATTTCTCACATTTCTAGCAAAAGTTAGTCCTCGCCCTGGTGAAATAAAAAAGAATGTTAGGCACTGGTGGCAATTGTGCCGCGCGCAGTGCCGAAACACACTCAGTTCGCAGCTTCGCAGGTTCGCAGCTGATTTCGCTTT
This sequence comes from Earota dentata, assembly GCA_027574905.2. Classification (NCBI taxonomy): domain Eukaryota; kingdom Metazoa; phylum Arthropoda; class Insecta; order Coleoptera; family Staphylinidae; genus Earota; species Earota dentata. Next base: position 4,694 of record JAODGB020008327.1, on the reverse strand, counting down.
TTTATTAGCCGCCCTTTTCCCGGCGCGGCGGCGGCGGCGGCGGCGGCGGCGGCGGCGGCGGCGGCGTAGGCGTATTTTTCGCGTGCCATGGCGGGCGCGCGCAAGATTCAAACAAAAATGAAATTCCGTCAAATTGGATTCGACGCCCGGGCGTAATTGCATGTATGTATATGTAGGTAAATATTCTATTAGCCAAATTGTAAATCTGTTCTAATTTCGGCTGCCGGCGTCCCCGAGGACTGCGTGCGCGTTATTATTAGAACGGCGGGCGGGCGCCAAGTTTGTAAGTGTATTATCAGCCGGCGTGTATTGTATCGATAGAGCGAAATCGATAGTTTAAAACTGTTTGCGGCAGGGCGGGCGATCGCGCAACGAAGAGGCGCGCGCGGGCGCGTGCAACAGCATTAACCGAACATGATACCTTATTAACATTCGCACTTAGCGCTCAATTTTAATTAACTGTTCATCGCATTGATTTTCCATCCTTCCCGCCGCTGCCATGGTAAGCCACTTCTCGCAGTGAGTTAAACGCTTGAAAGCCCGTCCGTCAGCTTTGGGCGCGCAGCGCTTTACAGGCGGGGCATTCTTCCTGCTGCTTCAACATGCAACTAACTGACTTGGAGAATTCGGGTGGGCGCGCACCGAGAGTTGGCTTTCCGGACACGAGGCACGGGTCAACAGCATTCAGCCGGGCTGGTGGCGTGTTTCGGCGTGGTGACGTTGGAGTGGGCGCTTTTTTCCCCCAGCGCGCTCGCTGCCGGTCTTCGTGCGGAATTATTATCTTTAATTAAGCGCCGAGCTGATTCGCATTAAGCGCGGTTGCACGTGAAAATTGGAAATTTACGCACGCCGCGCGCCGAGCGCCGCTCTCGACGCACCCGAGTGCCCGAATATTCTGAATTATTTATTCGCATGGCGTTTGCACTCCGCGGCGGCGGCCGCTGCCTGCTTCGCCCACGTCTGGCGCGTCCACACGAATCGGCAGAAATCAAAAAGAAGCCAAGCGGGCGGCGCACACGAACTATTACTAGGGCGCTGAATGTAAGCCACAAAGCGCGAGGACGCCACGCCAGCCACCATCATGCGCAATAAGTAGCAATGCGGCGGCGAAAGCTTCGGCCCTCGCCCAAACTGTTTTTGCCAGTTTTCGCGCACTCACAATCAAGCCGCGCTCGTTCTCCCCCGTCCACCACCATCCTGCTGCGCATAAGGCGCCTGGCACTCTTCGTCTAATGTTCATATTTCATGTCTGGCGCGCAAGAGTGATGCGAAAATAAATGAAATATTTCTTTCATCTCTCATATTGTTAATAATTCAATCCCATCTATTTTTCAGAGATGGATTTTTTGCGCTACTTCATTCAGCATTTACACGTTTTTAATGGCAAACAGAAACCGACAAAACCGGCTAGAACACAAACAGCGAACGGCAGAGTCCAACAAAACCATTAAAATGCTCGGCGGGGCAAAGCCAGGCCTAGTTATTCAGGCCGTGAGTTTTACCACGAGTTGAAATTTGGGCCAGCATTGAGTTAATCAGTTGCTGTGCGCGGGGAGCAAAATGAGCGCGCGCAAAAAAATGTCTGCATGCGCCTGTCATTCACGCTGGAAGGGCTGGAACCTTTGTCATGAGAATTCGCGCCGCATCGCACTTGTTTCAGGACGCCTGCCGGCCGGTGCGCTTCCTGGAGGAGGTCGGATATATAAACTCATTATCATGTATGTGCGCGTACCTAAGAGAGATACCTCCGTCGGCATATATGAACCCCCGGGGAGAAAGCGGACATGTTTAAAACTAATCATGATAAAAAATGCAAAGCGCGGCGTTCAAAATTCAACCAGCGAAAATGTATTCTAAATTTTAAAATTTGTACCTAGCTGCACCAAAGCTGGTAAATAATGAAATGTTGATATTCTCCTCTCCACGGTATTCTTCGAAATTTCCGTTTCATAAAGAACAGGGGCAAAATTCCAATTTCGCGTTATTTGCGAATATTGAAATGCATATTGCTAATAACGATTTTAATGGATTTTCGCCAGCGCTTTTTACTTTTATTTATACGTTCACTATCGATTTGTTAATGTAAATGCTACCGCATGTGCGCACTGAATAAAATCATTCATATTATAATCGAGTACGAGTGCCGAATCAGAAGTGCGTGTAAATGTAAAAAGAAACATAATCATAACAAGAGCGTAATTATTCCAGCGGAAAAGCTCTCTGCGAACAATTCGCGCGCAAGCTTGAGAAGCGGGTTGTCAATCGCATGTACGCGCGCGCCAGCCCCATAAATAATTCACGCGAAAAATTCAAATTAATACGTAACGGGAAAGGTCAAGCATGAAAATCGTATGCATTTGTTATTGTATTAATTACAGCCGAGCCGTTCAGGCATTCCGTTCGCGCGCTCGCCCCCAAAGGGAATAACGGAAATAGCGTTTTACATTCCGAGCAGTTTTGAGTTATCTAATATGCTCCGGACGGGCAAATCCCGCCGCGGCGGCGCCGGGAATGCACATTGTGTTGTTGCGCGCGTTCGAGGAGAAAACGGCGCCGATCTAATGCTGGTTTGATTAAGATGAATGATGAATGCCACTTGTTAGTTTTCGCGCTGCACGTCGCCTGCGCTGCCAACTCTCGCAAGGGGTGGTAGTGTTTTTATTTCGCTTTTCTTTGCCGCGCAGTTTTATTACTTTGTTGCACGGCACTTGAAGTTCATTGCGAATCTGAGAAACTACAGCCCACTACATCTGCAAACCGTTCGGGTCTGACTGTGGAAGCACCAAAACTCTGAACTCAGAAGTAAAGACAAAGGGTACAAAAAAAGCTCACTGCTAGTCCGTAGTTAAAAGTAATACGCTGGATGTTAATATTAATGTTATAAAAACGCCCAAACTGCAAAGTGAACTTTACTTTAACGCAGCGATAGCGCTGAAGGCACTGAAGCGCCGCAGTGAGCAGGAAACTCCTTCCAAGAAGGGAGCGCCAATAGAAAGGAAACGTCAAGGAGCAAACTGTTGATTACGACGGTGACGAATATAAATAGCCTTCGTTTAGGTTTAGAGCTTATTTTCGCGACCGTTTCGGTTTTATTGCATTCTTGAGATGTGTATCCGTTTGCAACACATCTTAATCTCAATGGTTGATAACTGGAACTGGAACATGTAAGATACATGTTTCTGATCATTGTCCCCACGATAGTTTAATTAAAGTGAACTCCACGTTAATGGGAACATACACAATCCACATTGTGCTTAATTGGGTGGAGTGAAAATACGGTCTAATTTTTTATCTTGTAAACCTTTTTGCGAGTACGGACGTGCAGCCCTTTTTTTATCCATTCCTTTGTGTTGCGAAGGAAAACTCGTTAGTGCGTTTGTTTGAACATGCTTCAAATTAAAAAAGAATCATCTTGAATAACTTAATTCCAGTAAGTTAACAAAATACATCATTCAGAAGAGTTTGCTTTGCTTCTCCGCGTTCAAAGAAATATTTGAAAGTATTTTAGAACGAGAAAAGACGACAGAAGCGTCGAAGACAAACGTGATGTGATCACAATGGCGATAGCAACCGCAATTCAAACAACAGCATTATTTGTTGTGGAAGATGGAGAATAAATATTGTGCCCACTGTGCTTCTTGGCTCGTTATTTGACCGTTGAGACTTGTTATTATTCAATGCAGTGTCAACAATGCTACAAGCTCAACACAATGCATTGTTAAATGAATCATGTATAAATAATTGAGTAACATTTTCCGTGCATAATGGGAGTAAAAATGTTGCATGAATGTAGAAGCATTTTGCCTTTGCAATTTTGTAATATTTTAAGTGAAGCAATTGCGTAACTGCAGTATCAATTTGGTTAAGTAGCTGTTTTTTATTGCGCTGCACAGGACTAAACGGATTTGCCGTCGCACGCGGAAGTTAACTTGTTGGTTGCGCGCCAGTTTTCCGGCGGCAGGAGCCCGCTTCAAAATCATTTTGCCGTCGAGCGGGTATTCCAATCAATGTGACAACCGCACCACAAATACAACAATTACACGACGGAGCTATACTTACAGTTTTAATTAAAAAACTTTAAGCGCAAGTGTGTTTTCGTACGTTGTGTTTGGGCGATGCACTTGTACTAGTTCCGTCGGCGGGTGGCACTCATGCTCACAGATGTGGGTGGACACCACCACTGCACACATGCGACACGCGCATAAATGTTGCGTTGTTTTTGGAGTTTTGCAACAATAGGCGAGGAAGTCTATTTTTAAACGTTGCGCACTACTGATGTTTAATAAAATTCACACGTGTGGCCTGCGCGGCACTCGCCGTTTGAAGTGTTGGAATTTTTTTTTTCCCTGGGTGTTATTATTTTTGGATTAAATTTGATTGGGAGTTGCGTGCTCGAATCCGGCGAAGCGCGGTGGCGAAATCCCGCGCGCTCCCGGCCCGCGACTTATCCACAGCGGCAGCGCAGCGTATCGTCACACGTACACTGAAGTGGCAAGTGTAACATGCACGCCGTCACGGCCTCGGATCAACTGAAAACGTCGTAGCGCGATCCGGGGGCGGCGCGCATCCGTCTTCGTCGCACCCGGCGCGCGCGATTTTGCATGGGGGGGCCGGCGCGCGGTTATCATGTCGGCGCGGTGCCGCGGCGGTGTGGCGGCGGCGGCGCCATGCGTGCGAGCCGCGCCGCCGCGCCG
>JAODGB020008205.1:0-13636 GCA_027574905.2 Earota dentata | reverse complement strand
CACTATAAACACGCAAATATTGCTTATATTGAATATTTTAAAAGAGACATGTTAAATATTACTTAGTTCTACACTGTTTTGATGACATGATGCCACAAATATTTCTCCTCAAAATATGACAATTCTCGATGAGGTTACGGGTTCTCATTTCCATGGTTACGGACTTGTTTACTAAGTTGATTTGTCATGTGTGTGAATTTGAATTTGAGGCGGAATTTCTTTGAACTAAATTGACTAAAGAGATTAGGTGGCAACATGGCAAAACCTCTTTTCTCGCTGAATAGACTATAGCAACGATATCGTTGCTGCAAAATGCAGCCCCATTCAAGTTTGGAGTGATTTAATCGTTGCAGATCGTTAAGCGCGCGTTGTAACGAGTTACACGATATTGAACATTTAATGCACGCGCATTAATTTGCAATTGCGTGCATGCGTGAGCATTGTGTTTCGGGCAGGATGTCGGCGTTGGAGACGCGAGGCAGCGAGGCAGGAGGCAAGGCCGCCGCACTCGGCCGTGTATGAAAACTGAAAGCACACATGTGACATTGCGGTGCCCACCATTCGCATTCGTATTCGCATTTCACATTCGCGTCGCGCGCATTACGTGTTATTGCGTTCGGGGCCGGCGCGTATTACGTGCATTACGGCCCCATGATGAATCCATTGTGCGCGCTCGTTTCACGCCGCGTTCGTCGCACACATGTGCGGCGGGCTGAAATCCAAATTCCGACATCTCCCAACATCATCAACATCTTCCCCACTTCCAGTAACAATTGCAGTCCATTACAGAATATCAGTTTGGACGGTTGCTATGGTAACTAAACAAGATGAAATGCATTGATTGTAAGAATAAAGCAAAATGTATTTCTTTTGTTTATTTTTTTGTTTTGTTTGTATTATCTGTTATTGTGTGGACTTTTTGAGTATAGTGCATTCAGTGAGTAAACAGGTTTAAGGGGAAATGCGTTGTTTATGTCAGGGCCGGACTACAACTTTCTTCTAAAATTGCAAAATGAGTTAACATATGTTTCAGAAATAAACATGCAAATTGCTTATATTGATTATTTTAAGAGAAAAATGTTACTTAGTTCCACACTGTTTTCATGACATGATGCCACCAATGTTTCTCCTCAAAATACAACATTTCTCGATTAGGTTACGGGTATTCATTTCCATGGTTACCGACTTGTTTACAAAGTTGATTTGGAACTAAATTTACTAATTAGAATTAGAATTTGTAAATTTGTTGCTGTTTGCTGTTTGCAGGTCGTTGGCATTTACAGCACTCACTCACTCTCTTGTTCTAGCTCTAGGTCGTATCGTCGGGTGGCGTTGCGTTGCCTAAGCCCATCGGGAATTTATCGGAACAAACGACGCTTTATTTACGAACGATATGGCGCACTCACACACAACGTTGTGCTGAGGGGATTGCGAAACGCACTGCAGGCTGCAGAACATCGATGCTCTCAATTGGAACACCCAACGGGCGTCCATTCCGCACGACACTAGGCATTCAGCTCCACGCCGACGTCGGCGTCAGCGCCGTTAATATCCCATACGGTCGCACCACTCCATATGGTTTAATACTTAATATAATATCTGCAATATCAATCCGGAGCTATCTCGCATCGCATGCACGCACGCACAAACACAACCGGCCAGTCCCGTGTGAGAACGGCAGGCCTGGCATTGGAATTGGAGCTGGGAGCAGTCTGGACAGACAAATGCCCCAAAACGCCCAGCGAACGGTGAAGATATTGCTGCGTAGATAGAAAGATGGCAATGACGGCGATAGCCAAATGCGACAATCCAACTTGCGGGCGATTAAGTGCGGCCATTTCGACGCGATAATGGCCCACACGCGCCCCAACGTCCACCATTACAGCCCAAATATGCAGTCATAATTTGGAGCGATTGTATATTTCATACACGAGTGCGCACTTCCAATGTCATTCTAGTCTGTCATTCCAGAAATACTTCTGTACGCAGCTGGTCAAATTTTATGCTGTCTAGTGTCCTATCGCTATCAGCAATCCGGTAAAAAGCACCAACTGCACCCGCAGCCCACGTTGTCAGGCGAAAAAAAATGTCAAAATGCCAAACAGGACTCGAAGGCCTGTCCGGGCGTTATTAAAATTATATTATCCTCGTGCACTCGTCGCCGTCGCGCTACATTAAAATGCCATGAGCGATTCGCATCCATTTCGCCATTCTATGTGCATGCCGTTGATGTTGGTGTCGTTTGGTGCGTCCGCTTTTGTTTCGCATTTATTTCGCGCTCGCGAACGCCGCGCTGCAATAACAATGCATTCGGTTGGGACGTGCTGGTAGCGCTGCGCATTTCGTGCGCCATATAGTGGCTTTTTAATAATGTTATGTCGCACGAAGCGCACGTCGCCGCCAGCAGGCGAGGGGCGCACCGAGTGTGACTATCTCCCTTAAAATAGACGCGCCCGGGCGCAGCGGGCGAGCCAAGCGGACCATTAAATGCGAAATAAATGTCTTTGCGATGTGCTGATATCGTAATTGCTTCGGATTTTACTTTTATCGCGCAGGCATAAAGGACGAGTGCTTTAAAAAACGTGATTTTATGATGGGAAGCAAAATGTTAGCGATGACACTGCGACCTAGGTTATGTTAAGTGATGGTTGTGCGCAATAGATGGCAGCACATAACATTAAAAAATTTATTAAATTCGTAAAAGCTTTGTTTTTGTGCCTAGAATTAGTATTTTCGATTGCATCTTAGTAAAGGTCTGGGAAAAATGATTATGCCGGGGCAAATGTTAATTAATTGAATAAATTACCATCCATGTAGGTAGAATTAATAATCTTGGCTCGTTCGTCGCAGCGCCAGGCCGCGCCGGGCGATGATAGGAAGATTAAAGACGGGGCCCCAACTAAAGATGGAACGTAATTGATTACACACGTATGGTTGTCTTCGTCTGGTGCATGATGTGCCTGTGCTTGTCCCGTTATTCATCCGCGCGATAAAGTTATTAAGATAATAGAGAAGCGCATCATTACTTAAAAATACGAAAAGCTGCAAATGAGCACAAAACAGATGAAACTGCGACGCCATGTTAATTGGGTGTGCGCATGCTCCAAACTCCCAACATACTCAAGATGCTTATCAAGATACATAGAATATGCTTGCTTGTCGAAATCATCTACATATCTAATCGGTGCACATCAACGAGTCCTGTCCGCGGTCGTTTGATATGTTTTTCCTCCACCTCTTCGACATGAAAGGCGAAATGCGCAGCCCAACGAGCTGTAATATTCCAAGCGGGAGGTCTCTTCTTCACGTTCGCTCATTCACTCTTATTACGCATTATTACATTACAAGCATTACAACCATTACAGCCATTACGCTTGCGCGGCGTACAACACGCGGCCGTGCCTTCGGGCGCGCACTTAAAGCACGTTCATTGATTACGCTTGTAATTTAATTGAAATTTTATTGCATGCGTGATTCAAGGCATTGTACAAATGCTACATAGTGTGTGCATGGTTATTCAATGACATTCCCCGTAAAGTTCAAAGAAATTCAATGATGTGATTATTACAGGACATTGCTACACGCATGCATTACCGACAGCTAGAAAACAATGGCACTGCTTAAAATCAGTGCCTCGTTCGCATCGGCTCGAAAAACTTAACATATCAATAATCCTGGAATCGTAAACGAAACGTTATATGTTGTATTGTAAATCAAAACCGATTCAGAATTCAGGATGCACGAGCGAGTTTGTCGTAATGAAATTTCGCTTGTGCATTGTGCTGGCGGTGACTGTTGTGAGTTACTGTGGTTTTCCATCGGCGAACGTGGGACGTAGGACACGGAGGCAGAGAGGGCAAGCAAAAAAAAGAAGAAATAGGCGAAAGCAGTACTTAATTGACGTCCAAATTATATTCATTGTGCCGAAGCGTCGGGTGCCGGCTGTGCGCTGAGCGCATTGCTCATTCCGTGCCATCTCATTCCAGCGCATTCCAGCCCCCCTTCCGCGCCCATCTCGTTCCAACCCAGCCCAAGGTATTCCATTCCATTCCGTTCTGCACTTTTGAAAAAATACACACGGCGCGCGGCGCAAAGCTGAATTGCACGCCGGCGGCATGAATTAGAATTAAAATGCAGGGAAGTTCGTGGAGAACGCTTCCACGTCCGCCGTCCATGGTAGGTTATATTTTATCATTACTCTTTTTTTTCTTGTTTCTCTGCCTCACTCTTTCACTCTCAGCGAGGAATAATAGTAACAAAATAACAGCGGATGGAGGCCCGCACTGGTGCTGGTGCCGGGGTTGGTATTGGGATAAATCATAAAACCGGCCCAACCCTGTTTCTGTTTCAATTTTGTATGCTGGATATTCCGCACCACTTTGGCACTTTTAATAATTAAAAAAATTTAACTTTTGTGGACCAACCATTCGCGCGGAGGTTGAAAATTTTGAGCTGTGCTCGTAAAAAAAGTTTTGAGAGCATAAAACGCGATGAAATTTACATTCGTCCGGAAATTATGGGCACCATGAAGTGATATCGATTTTCGAGGTTATGTTGGTCATAACCACAGAGGCAATTGATGATTTTCGGGCCCATGTAAGTACTTACATCTCGACCTTTATTAAATTTAGGCGTGTTTTTATGATCGACACCGACGCGACGCCCTGCTTAGTTGCGTAGCAAGAAAGTTTAAATTTTAAGAAGCCAGAAACTTTTAAGTACGCAGGACCCAGTCGTAAACTGTTGACTTAATGAGTTTTTCCTAGTTTTAATTCATTTAAGATTCGTTTCGAACAGCATGATTCACGACTACGACAAGCCTTGGAAAGTACTTGGAACACAATCTGCTCCTCGTGTCCTCACCCCTTGCCCTTCTGTCTTCTGTCCTGCTGTTTGTGTTTCAGTGTATTTTCTCCCAACTTCGAACGAAATGGTCAAACGCAGACGCATCTACTCGTAATGCCCTTCTAAATATTTATTCTGACCATTGAAGGTTTCAGGGGGGCTATTAAAATCATTTAAATCTTTTTTCGAGTAGGACATTCGAGGCATCAACGATCAAGATTGGAGTGCCCAGGCTAGGAGTTGTTTTTTTTTCGCCTTCTGCAGCGTGGGCTTCGTGTGTGGCGTGTGGTAGGCGCCACATCGCCATCGACATGCTGCATGCGCTTTTTTCCTCGCTGTGTTTTTGTGAGCCTGAGCATGAACGCACCGCACGCACTACACTTGTACCCGATCTACAGATACGCGCGCACAAAAGACGGTCCACCGAAAACCACACACTGACACTTACACACGTCGTACATCAATGAATAGACGTCTATGGTCTATGGTCGATCGGCTCATAGTGGTCTATTCATTGCGGGTCTCTCTAGAAATAAAAATAAAATCGAAAACAGAAGCACTTCTGAAATGGTAATAGCGTCATCACGGCTTCCCACATGCAGAAGCGTAGCGGCAAGGAAAACAAATGATCCATTGATCATTGGAATCACTGATCACATTCAAGCCTAATGGATTCGCCGGGCGCTTTGTTTGATTTTGCAATCGGCCATTTTGTGCCTTCGTTTGTTTTATGACGTCATCGATGTTATCCTAATATTTGTACGCCTTTTGTGTGCACTTGTAGCATTCGCTGTTTGTTTTAGTGCGTTTTCTATTTTGCCGTTGCATGTCGCGTTGTTTTGCGCATGAAATTTTTGCATCGTTCATCATCGTTGCATATCGGAAACGGCGCGCCGGGGTAAAAATGCGCATTTGGATTTGCATTTATCCGCGCGTATTTGCATTATCGGCGCACGCAGCGCGCGGCTCAAAACTAACGCCACGCCATGCCAGCCCAACGATGATAATAAATCCGGTATCGTTGCATAAATAACGCCGATATAAAATGAAAATGCACACAATGCGCGCACACATGCACTTTTTGCGCGGCATGCGGAGGAAAGTGCTATTTGCATTTCGCATCTGTTTGTTACTGCTTTATCCGACGCAATGTAACTTTATGTGACATAACAAAAGGTTGCGCGTTGCTTCATTGTCATTTGCATAAATAATATCTATCAAAGTGGATAGTATATAGCAAAAAAGCGACGTTTGCGAAAACACTGAAACGAGAAGTTTTTAAATCATTAAAAGCGTTTGCTGTCAGAGTTTATGAATACCGCATTAAATAGAAAGGGCTGTATTTTTTGCAAATTCACTTCGGGTCGGAATAGTTCGTTATTGCTCGTTATGCGTTGCGGTCGAAATCGATTAAATCCGGTTCGACCCCGAAAACTCGTCGCCTCAGTGGTGATAGTCGGATGTGTCTTTGTCCGTTTTCACCCTTGCAAACATACACTACACATGCACGTAGACTAGATACACATTCACCCTCTCTTTCTACATTTGCACATTCGGCAAAAACACATTAAATTCGTCCATATACCGCAGCGCGGAAAACAGAAAAGACACACATCATCAAGCACCGAGATCGGCGAGGGATGTGTCCTCGAAACGCAAATGTGGCAAAGTGGAATGGGGACGGAGCGGCGGAGTATGTATAGGATGTGGAATTGCTGCTCATGGTGCTGAATGCCGAACGTATAGGATGTTGTAATATTACATCGCGAAAATGTGCGCCCGTTAATCGCGGCAATTCGTCACCAATCATTACTCGCGTATCATAAAATCCATATGCTCCGGACGGGCCTGGCGATGCGCAATATTTCCACCATCGCGCGCGCCTGTATATCGTCTCCTCGGTGCGCCATGAAGCGTCATCATGGGGGCAATAAATTGGATCACAAGCACGACGGACGCATTTTTATTCGTTTGCGAACATATTGCGCGTTTAAATGAGGAAAAATTGCAAATTATCTGTGAGAGAAACAGAATTTCATTTGCAAGTTTAACCATAAATTTGAAAAACGTACACGCATAGTGTATGTTGAGTTGCCTATCCATGTTTAAGCAGGAACATGTGAAATTGCACATATCCTCTATTCAGCGTGAAAAGAGGATTTGCCATGTTGCCACCTAATCTATTTAGTAAATTTAGTTCAAAGAAATTCCGCCTCAAATTCAAATTCAGACACACACATGACAAATCAAATTTGTAAACAAGTCCGTAACCATGGAAATGAGTATCCGTAACCTCATCGAGAATTGTCATATTTTAAGGAGAAATATTTGTGGAATCATGTCATCAAAACAGTGCAGAAATAAGTAAAATTTAACATTTTTCTTTTAAAATAGGCAATATTAGCAATGTTTGCTTGTATATAGTGCCTTGTATAAGCAATAATATTAATAAAATGATAATTTCAGAAACATATGTTAACTTACTTTTCAATTTTAAACGAAATAAGTTCTAGTCCGGTCCTGATATAAGCAATGCATTTCCCTTTAAACCTCTTTATTCAGCGAATGTACTATACACTATACTGCCACTTTCCTGACATTTGTTTAACGTTAACGTAACTTTATTATTATTCCCCAACGGCTGCTAGAAATGGCAATTTTTAACTTCGCCCCAAAATCCAAATTGGTGCTCGTTTACACCGCTTGAATGCCAGTCACATTTCGGCCCTAATGCGCATAATTATCCTCATTAATTTCAGTACATTTCGGTCGGCACGTGTGTTGCGCCGTATCGCAGTTTTCGCGCTCCCCCGTCTCGAACACGAACGGCGCGGCACGTACGGATAAAATTGTGGACCTGGGGTAGGCCCGTTGGGGGTGCGCAATGCGCAACCGAATTATAATCTAGTAAACAGTGCGCGTTTATTCACTCCGCCGGGCGCGAAACGCACTTTGCGCCGGCGGCGGTGTTTGTCGTCGGCGCGGCGTAATGATATGGGGACGCAGCGGGCCCCCGAGGGGCCGTCTCGAGGGTGCCACCCACCGGTATACCACGGCCGGGCGATGCTGTCTATTGTCGGCGCGTAAAGCGGGTAGCATTTGGGGTACTACTTACGTGTGGGGGCGAGCATGGCATCGTAATTGCTCTTAATCATCCGTACCACCAATTTTATTATGACGTAAACAATTTTAAGGGTGGAAACCAGAAAGCATATATTTGAAAGAAACTTTTTTTTCTTAAATTTATTCATGTTGTAAGTACATACTTACAAATGCATATGTAATTTCACTCCGAAATTTCACAAAGATTTTAAACAAAAAGGGAAAACATTAGAAAACACTTTAAACTTTGACAAAGGAAATTGTGCAGGTTGAGCGATGTTTTGTATTTTTTTCGCTTTTGTATTTTGCATATCTTTGTATCGGGTATCGCGTGCAGTTGTCGAGAGGGTGCTTAGATTATTTTTGGGGCACAAGTTGCGTCGTGGGGTGTACAAATTGTGGAAACGTGTCGTGCTCACCTGGCGCACCACCTCGCTGTTCGTCGCCACCGTCGCCCGTCGCTTTCGGTGATTTATTCCTGTCGTTTGTGTGTGAATTGAATATTTCGCTGTAATTTACAAACGTACCCTTAGGGCCTTGGTGGAAACATTTCCACGTAAAAATTTTCATAAGAAGTAGATAAATAGAAAGTTTCTGGCAACCATTTATTTGCAAATACATATTGGGTTTCAAACTCTATGTCGCGAGTTCGAGACGCGTTTTCCTTTCGGCATTTGTAATAAAATATTGTTGCAGGGTCGCAATGAATTTCGGCTGCCAAAATAAGTCGCTGCTTCGTGCTGTGCTGATAATGCTGATATTATTCTAATAAAAATCAAAAACAATCCCATTCTTATCTGCTGACAAAGTAAGAGGCAGCCCAGGGTCATAATACAAACACGAAATACTTATGCTAATATAGAGCGCATCCCCAGGAGTCCCCGGGAGGACAGCATTCAGACATCGGGCACCATCCGTTCCATCAATTCCAGTTATATAAGCGCAGCGCAAAACCCCAGGCACAGCTTGCAGGCGATGACTGTGCGCTCGCTACATGACATTGAATCAACCCGAATAATATAATAAGAACGAAGGCTTTCAATCTTGCGCGAAGCCACAGCGCGTCGAGACTACCCGGGCCGGGGGCCTGCCAAGGAAAGCGCTGCGGAGCCACCCGGAGTAAATAGACAGACGTGCATGTATGCCGATGCCGAGGCGGCCATTGTATTTATAAAACATGACTATGGGGTATTTTTCTTTTATGCGCGGCGCTGGCTCCGGCTCCGCATGCATGGTGCCCGCGCGCCACTCCACTCTCGGCACACTCGAAAACTCTCGCAGCGCGCTTATCCGACGGACGCATCTCCTCGACATTCTTTTCTACTTCGATTCCAGCGCATCAGCGAATAGGATCGGGAGGAGGATGTACTTCGTAAATCCTGTATGCAGCGCGGTGATAAAAGTGCCTGGCCGTAAAAATAACATCGGGATGAACAGATGAGCTGATGAACAGCTGAGGAATGTAACAATGCCGGCTTGATTGATAATTAACAATGAATCGATTGATAACATCATCGCTGCGAAGGCCGCAATAATGGCAACCCTCACTGTATGTTGGGTTGCCTAGCGCGGCGCTAAGTAGCTAGCGGAATTATAAAATTACATCACGCTTCGACGAAAACACATCCCATTTCCTCTCGGAGGGAGGCGAATTAACATTTCCATTCGCACGCTCCGCGCTCGTACATCACACACGATTATCGTTATGACATTTCGCGCGGCGCATTGCGACCATGCGGCAATAACCAACACCCGAACCGAAACTACGATATCCACTATCTTTCCCCCCGCCGCGCCGCCCAACCGACACAAGCCCAATGTAGTACTACCCCCAGCTAAACGGACTAAACCCGAAGACCCAATTCACAAGGTCCAAGCCAGTAAATCCAGAATATATATGATATAAATGTTTATGAATTTCCCTTGGATTTATACATTGTATTAGCGCTGAACAGCGCAGCAAGTTTATGTTACAGTCACGTACACTCATTGTCCACGGCTCCGCGGAGATCCTCAGCCATCGACATGCTCGTGGCGCTGCTCGTCTCTTTGCCGCGATCGTGTATTGTTCAATTTCTCGCGCTCTGCTCGAGCGGTTTGTTGTTGCAGCGCTTATCCGTCCATCCGAGGCGGGCGACTTATCAATCCATCAAATTTGTGGCATACAAATTTTCCGAGGGCCGCATGTGCGCGCGCGGTGCGTGGAAGCGTACAATCTGATTGCCGTCCTCGCACCAACCCGACTACACACACCGCCAGCGATGAAAAGCAGTAATGCGAGGTAAAGTAAACACAATAATAGTGCGCGATGCGTACATGGGGTTGCCATGGCACTTCAGTCAGTCGCATCCCCTGTATATCTGCCGACTGCCAGTATAGTGCGCGAGCAACTTTCAGGATGTGTGCAAGTATGGGGTGGGTACGAGTATGAGTAAATGTATGGAATGTCGAAAATTGTTGAAAGAGGAAATGGCGAGTGGATTTAATGCGCCGCGGCGGAGATATATCCTGGAACGGTGGAGGGCTTATTTTGACAGGCTGCATGACGTTGTTGCGCGAGGGAAATTGAACCGCTCGGCGCCGCGCCGTACGAAACATTCGGGGAAACTTTCTGCTCCCCCCCTCGTATAGGAACTTGTATTAATGGAATGGAATGTAATAACGATTATGATCGATCGTAATTATGATCGTTAATCTTTAATCGCTCTGTGGGCTCACAATTTAGGCATCATTAAACGCACCAAAACATTTTATTATTAAACAAGTTTTGTGCCGACTGTTTTTCTGTTGTGGCCACCGCTATAACTACACGACGAAACAATTTGCTATTTGCCCAAAATCGCTGGCATTTTTTTACCAGCGCCAAGGCTCGGTGGTGATTAATGTCGCATTGTAATAAATTCGTTCTGATTGATACAGCCCGAAGGACCATTAATATCGGACATTAATGTCGGGGCGTCATTGTTACAAACGGCGCATTCAGCTCGCAGCGCACAATTAACCATTTCATTATAATACGGGGCCCATTCGGAGAAGTTTTCGTTTACGGCGTGAATTTTACGGTGCAGCGAACGGGAAAGCCTCTCGTCGTGGAAGCACTTTAGAAAATCTAAAACGAAATTGATGGTTTCGACCATTTCGCTGTGCCCACACCCTCCGTTGGCTTCCCTTTGCGCGCGCGTGAGTGAGTGCGTGTATGTGTGTGCGTGTCTCTGCATGTACGACTTCGGTTCGATGGTTTGGGTTTTCTTTCGGCCGGCGGGGAGGGCATTCATTTTCTCGATGGAGCGAGAGAAAGCAATTAGTTTCAGTTGCCAACAATGGTAACGTCGTGTTCATGCGTTTACTTGTTTCCGTCGGTAACGCACAAACACACCGACGACTATGGTAATGCAATGAGTCGCCAGCTGTCCCGAGACAATTCCAGCCAACAACAACAAAAAGCGCATTCAAATTGATTGCACACCGAACACAGTTGTCCCGTATTTTTCTAAACAAATATTCCTTAATCACTTTGCAAACATGTCTTGCCAAAGAATTCGTTTCTTGTATTTTTATTTTTATAGAATGTCCTAAGACATTGTTTCTTGTTCCAAAGCTTTCTCAATTATTTCAGCAATCGCTCGATCAATTTTCCCAAGTGTTTTTTGCAAAAGACATCGAATTTCTAGCAGCTGTACCGTACTGTATAATTGTAACGGGAAAACTGATAGAAAATGCAGAGTAATTATGAAAATTGCTTCTTAAATTATGAAAAAGCAACGTCATTGGAAAGTTTCGCCCGCTTTTTGCCGTGTATGATTGGTTTCGCCTTATTAAAGAAAAAACTTGGTACTGATTGATTCGACCGGCTGCGCACCAAACATAGTAACCATTAACAAACTTCGGCTGCTTATCCCCATCGTTATTGTGCCTGCATCCCAGCGCGCATCGGCTGCCCGGTATACATTATCATATTTATCGCGCGTCGCGCATGGAATTGAATTTAAATTCCAAATTCGATCGTGATTTAAGTGCGCATTCAATTTCGGATTATTTCGGATTTACTTTATACGCCGCATTAAATAATAATAATCATGGGTAATGTCAATTTTAATACCGCCGCGCCGCGTTCGCTTATTATCCGCGCCGCGGCGAACGACGGGGGCCGATTATCCGTTTATTGCATGCATTTCTTCGTAGATGGCTCGCGCTCTCGTGAAGGTGAGCCGGGCCCCCGTAAAATGCAAACGGTACGCCAGCGCCCAACCGGTTCAGTACTTAGCGAGTTGGTACCCATTCCAGGATAAGTGCTGCTCTGCTCTGCGTATATTGGGCACTCGGCCGGCCGCGGCGCGTTAATTCCCTGCCTTTCCTTTTTCTCCCTGCTCTACCTCGACCCGTTCGATTTCATTATGTATGCGGTAATACTGTTTTTAATTTCTTTCCTATCCCGGTTTGCCCTTTTATGAGATTCCTATGCAAGTGGTAGCGCTTGGAATTGTCGCCGACTTTAAACCTGCTGAAATG
The DNA here is from genome assembly GCA_027574905.2 of Earota dentata. Lineage (NCBI taxonomy): Eukaryota > Metazoa > Arthropoda > Insecta > Coleoptera > Staphylinidae > Earota > Earota dentata. The sequence continues at coordinate 1,180 of JAODGB020008205.1, read as the reverse complement.
ATGACGTGCTGGATTTAAAACGCTTCCCAGATGGATTTTTTTCATTTTATGATGCATGTTGATGCTGTCTCCAGCGAATCGTGTCACTTGAGCGCATGCATGTCATACGCCCTGTCACATGCATGCATATTTTACGCTCGTATTTCTTCCCTCGGAGCCGCGCGCATTTTTCTAAAAGTTTAATGCAATTTTTGCGGTTTTCATCGCTCGCATGCACATCTGCGTCGTCGGGCATCGCGTCGCCGCCGCGGAAAAGCGTGTTTCCTATGCGCGCGAAGCCTTTCATCGGCGCTGCAACACAACTTACACTTGCGCACGCACACACACACACACTGACATATGCGCGCTTGCGGCGCGGCGCAGGCAAAAGCTGTGAGAAACATTAAACGTATCAAAAGAGCGCGAAGCGTACGAAATATTTCATAGTTTTATAGTTTCGTTCAGTTCGCCGATGCAAAATGCCGCCGCCGCCAATGCCGCTCGGCATTGTTGCAGCGCTTTGCCCACGTTTGCGGTTTAGCAGCGGAATAACTCGCGAATAACGCGCGCGCCACTTGCGGCTTTTTTCATGCCACATTTCTCCATACGATTATGCACCGTTTTCTCGTCGGCGTTTTCGTTTTGCAGCGGCGTGGCGCACTTTTTGTTACAATGTTGAGCAAGATGGCTGGTTGCGCGGCGCTGGCTGAAATATGCGTCTGCAAGCGGGAGCGCAAACTTCGGCCTCACCAGCGCGCATTTCGTTTGATACGGCCTTTTCGCTGGAAGCGGGCATGACTGGCGGATGTGCGCGGCATTAACATGCGAAATTGGCGCCCTCGTTGCCTTATTTTCGTAATTTTCCGATTTAGGAGACGCCAGTTTCGTTGCATCATCATTTCAAATTAAAACCCATCCAAGAAATACGAACAAGAAAAAGAAACATGCCCACGCATGCACACAAATTATAAGTACCTACGTGCGGTACATATAGTGGATGCGCTAAAACCTCGTCAAAAGTTGACAGTTCTAACAGCACATGGGTGGGGGTACAATGTTGCCAGTGTTCATTTAATATATATTTTCTCTCTCTTACTCTACACCGTTCTCAACACCTCTGGTGACACTGTATTCTCTAGAAAACATAACAAAATAATGAAAAACTATTTAAATTACATAATCCAATATCACAAGCGAAACA
>JAODGB020008109.1:0-11879 GCA_027574905.2 Earota dentata | reverse complement strand
TTTCAAGTACTGAATCCACTCATTCATGTGGTCAAAACCAAACCTGCGACAGTACTAATAGCAATTCTACCTTCTCGGGTACTTAATCCGCGAACGTTCATTTGACCACCATAGTACTACTATTGTAGGTCCTAGAAAGGGTTTCTTCTTGGTGAATCGCAACGACATCCAAATAATTCACTCTAAGCTTCAAAAACGCTCAATTAATTTTGAAAAATGAAACTTTTGTGGAGAGTTGAAGCTAAGGGGGAAGTTATAATTCATGACAATCAGAACCTGGTATCAGTACCCTAGAGGGTCTCTTCTTGGTGAATTACAACGACATCAAAATAGATGAAGCTAAGCTGAAGAAACAGTCAATTTTATTGCAAAATGAAACCTTTATCCAATGTTGATGCTGAGAGGTGAAGTTATAATGAATGAAGTGCATAATAAAACAAAGAAATTAATATTCAAACTTTGTTTCTACAACCAGTTTTATTGTACTACTCTTGTCGGCTCTAGAAACGGTCTCTTCTTGGTGAATTGCAATGACATCAAAATAGATCAAGCTAAGCTAAAGAAACGGTCAATTTTATTGCAAAATGAAACCTTTATCCAATGTTGAAGATGAGAGGTGAAGTTATAATGAATGAAGTGCACATTAAAACAAAGAAATTAACGTTCACAAGCACGACATGCAATTAAACAAGCAATCAATTAATAGACGTCCGCCATAAAGATTGTGCAGAGCGAACAATAAAATGATTACCAAGCAGTGTTCAATGTAGTGTAGAGTTTGGAAGCTGGCTTTGGTTGCAAGTTGCAACACACGTCCTTTTTGTGGCGTTATCAGCCTCGCCAGCGCGAAATCCTCGCGCTTTGCGCCAATCTTGCGCCAAGGCACCAAGCCTGTCGTGGCATAAACAAATAGCGCCAAGCTCGCGCGCGCGCTTTGTAATTTATCAAAAGCCCATTAATATTAATCGACCTATGCGGAGTGAGTGACTGCACATCAGTACAACAAGCCTTCTACAATCTTACATCATATGCAAACGGATTTTCGCGCCGCATACAATGTGCTTCGTGCTGCCGTCGCGAATCCAATTTGAAAAACGCGACCTGCGACTCGCGCCTGTTGGCTTGCCCACAATCAACAACTATCAGCGCGAATGTTGCGCTTGGCATAATTTATGCGTTTGCATTAAAACAACGTCATCCAAGTGCGTGCCGAATGCATCGTGCGTCGACTCGCGGACGGCGTGTGGAGTTGTAGATAAATAGCGACTAGATAAAGCATGCGCGCGCCTCGAAACGACAATGAACTTTTACACTTCATTCTGTATTCTATAACTGGCTGCTCCGCAAGCATTCAGTGGAAACGTATTACATATTATATATATTTTCAGCGGCTTACACTGATCGCCGATAACCTCTTCCCTTCCTTGCGGCTCTAGGCAACTGCTTTTTTCCAAATCCAGCGAATTGAATCGAAGCTGATTTTAAAGAGCAGAGCAGAGCACCGGACACTTTGCGCATTCCGACATGTCGCGATGTCGGGGAGCTCTTATCACAATCATAACGTTCAACTGATCTTTATGTCGTGTCGGCTGTAATAACAATTCCAAGATTGATTAAATATGAACTATACAGTATAAAAACATTACGAGCACGGCATTATCACGACGTACATGCAGCATGGCGAATAGGCGCTTCCATTCATGCCGTCACTTTATATTCTTTCGTTTTACTACCCCGAATCACTCGTAAACCATATGGTAAACTTTTCGGTCCTTGTCTGGGTCGCTGGGCCGTCTCGCGACGCTCGGGAAGCTTTGGTCTCTTATCAGCGCGCAGGCGACGCGCCCGCAGCAGCGCGAAACAAAGCCATTCATTCATATTCAGTAGGTCTTTGCGCAGTTTGTGTTCGGGCGGCAATTCGTCGCTTCCTCTTTCTTTTGTCGCCGCCGCTGCGGTTATCTCGCGTGCATGTGTCAGTTCCGGCTTTGGGCTAAGCCGCACGCGCGTCATACGCATAGAAAAGCTTGCAAGACAATGGTCGATTTCCTTCTTATTTCATTTACTTTAAAAAATCCGACACACTTTGATTGTATTTTTGAATGGCGACGATTCGGAACGTTGTTACCTGCTCGATAAACCCGCACAGTGTCTACTCGCTTTTTATGCTTGCTGGTGGCATTAAATTGTGATCGAGCTGAATTTCCTTGCTCGCTGCCGCACGGTATGCGATGATGAAGAGCGGCGCGTCGTGATTACGGCGGAACGTGAGCCTGCAACCCGCGACGGGCCGGAGAAATTGATAGTTCATGCGCATAATTTCCGCGCGAATATGTGGATGCATACCGGGCCGGCGCGGGGCCGAACCGCCAGCACGAAGCCGGCGCTGATTAATGATTAGGAAGCGCGCGAGTCATTTGTTTCGCAATCTCCACCGCGCGCGGGGCATAATCACTAATCACGAAGCGCCGGGCGGTGGACTATATGATCTTGGGCCTTGTGGTGGCTCGGCTGTTTGTTCTTGCCAAGATGCCAACTTTGGCGCTGGTTTTTATGCGCAGCGCGCTGCTCGTGCCGCGGCCGTCGCGGCAGTCGTCCCTTTCGGATAATGCGCTTACAAATTATGTCCAGCCGTGGCGACGCGGAAAAATAACAATCGGAAAAGGTTGCGGAGCGCACGTACTCTTTGTTTCAGCGCCTTTCTATCGGCGCTATCGCCGTACGTGGCGTAATTGCCATTGATTCAGCGTCACAATCAAATGTAATAAGCGCTCAACGGCGATTTATCACCGCAATATCAAGGATACGCTCGCGTCAAACTCGAATGGCAGCCGCACCGTTTGAACAATAACGCACGTGGCGGGATCTATCTCAATGTCCAAGTTATATCATGCCAACAATAAGTCGAAGATAAGTGGAAATCGACGCTGGTGCCTTGCTCAAATATAGAAATAAAGTCGATGTTGTTTTTAAGGCGCGTGCCGGCACGATAAGAAGCATTCGAGTATATGAACAACGTCAAATTCATCAGCCTGGCATCCACTGATGATGAGCGAAGCACAGCGCAATATTTAACGAGCGTCCGAACGTGATTTCCCGTGTAAATATTCATCGATTCTGGCTTCTAGCTGGCCTGCTGCGGATGAGTACAACGCATGATTCATCGCGGCGAGTGAATTGCCTAATTGCTGGCAGACCGCAGGTCGCAGACTCCCGAAGACGCAAAAGTGACGCTGCGTTCGTGCGAAAGTCCGGCTGCAAATGCGCGAGGTGACTAAACGTAAATTCTAACTGTTCATTTCTGCATGCGCGTGCGTGCGACCCAGTCGCAAGTGGCGACTTTTCGACTTGCCTGCGGCAAAACGCACCGGGGCCAATATAAATAATGCATTCGCCGCGCCGCGCCACGCCGCGTCAATGAAGAACGCATTTCGGGCGCGCGCGTGTGATTTCCTTATGCGCCGTTTCCTGGGCACGCCGCTGGATGCAGCCACGTTATCACGAAAATATGCCACTATTACGCCTATCCATTATGCATGATGCGCCTCGCAGCCCGCCATAATATTGTTCTTTCGCCGAGGCGTCGTAAAGCGTGCGTGGCACCAAAGTGACATCGGCAATAAACGCAATCGCAGCAAGCATTTTCAAAATAACGGTACCGCTCGTTAAACGCGTGTTCTTTCTTATCGGCGCGCGGCCGCGCGTCGCGATTTCGTGCATCGCAGGATCGCAGGATCGCTGAGGAGGATCGCGTTACGCGCACGTTTTACACCCGAGGGTCTCAACTCTCAACTTTATTCCATTCCGATTGAATTGAAATCAGCGGGCGTCGAGGAAATGACACGTAAAAGGAGAAAGAGAAGAGCGTGGAATGGCTGTAGGCGGATTTGAAAGGGGATTTGGTTAATGTAATTGTTGTTTTATTGCGACACTACTGCGAATAAAATGCACCGTGTATAGACACATTTAATTTTGGTATTATTTAGTATGTTTGTTTCGCATAAATGGAACTCAGGAGATACAGAAATTTATTTTGATTTAAACTGCTGTTTGTCCTCAACATATCAACTTTTAAACTGACAACATTAATGATCCTAAATCCCCAAACTCTAACAACAACAATTGTTAAGAGGTCCTGGAATTTTCTTCGTTAGTTGCAGCTTATAACTGACCAAGGGTCTTACCTGTCCAATTACTTTCAAACTTGTATCACTTTTTCTTTGAACTTTTACTAAATCTTAGACCAATTGGAATTGCACTGCAAAATACATTTTTATTTCAACAGTTTCTACGCAGGATATCAAGTTAGCGCATTTTATTTGCGCTGTGTATGGACAGATTTAATTTAGGTATTATTCCGTAATATCATGTTTGTTTCGCACAATTGGAACCCAGGAGATACAGAAATGTATTTTGATTTAAACTGATGTTTGTCCTCAACATATCAACTTTTAAACTGACATCATTAATGTCCCTAAATCCCCAAACTCTAACAACAACAAATGTTAAGATGTCCTGGCATTTTCTTCGTTAGTTGCAGCTTATAACTGACCAAGGGTCTTACCTGTCCTATTATTTCCAAACTTGTATCAGTGTTTCTTTGAATTTCGACCAAATCCTAGTCCAAGCAGAATTGGACTGCAAAATAAATTTTGCTTTGAACAGTTTCTGCGCAGGATATCAAGTTAGCGCATTTTATTCGTGCTGTGTATGGGCACATTTAATTTAGGTATTATTTCGTAATATCATGTTTGTATCGCATAAATGGAACCTAGGAGATACAGAAATGTATTTTGATTTAAACTAATGTTTGTCCTCAACATATCAACTTTTAAACTGACAACATTAATGTCCCTAAATCCCCAAACTCTAACAACAACAATTGTTAATATGTCCTGGAATTTTCCTCGTTAGTTTCAGCTTATAACTGACCAAGGGTCTTACCTGTCCAATTATTTTCAAACTTGTAGCACTTGCTTTGAATTTCTACTAAATCTCAGTCCAAGCAGAATTGCACTGCAAAATAAATTTTGATTCAGTGCGCTGCGTATGGACACATTTAATTTAGCTATTATTCCTAATATCATGTTTGTTTCGCACAAATGGAACCCAGGAGATACAGAAATACATTTTGATTTAAACTGATGTTTGTCCTCAAGATATCAAGTTTGTAGAATTCACTAATTATGTTATGATTGCGGAACATCCCGATAATTGAAATATCGTTGCAACTCCAACAACCACAACTATCACAAGACATACTAAGATTGCCTGGAATTCTCATCATTATTTTCAGCTTATATCTGGCCAAGGATCTTACCTGTCCAATTATTTGCAAACCTGTGTTCGTTTTCCTTTGAATTTCTATGATTCCGAGTCGGTAGAAACAGAATTGCGCTGCAAACTTAATATTTATTTGTACACTTTTTCCTCAAGTTATCAAGACCTCCCTCATTTTGCATTATGAAAAATTGAATTATATTGATATTGCGGAATATGCACACAATAGAAACGCCACTAAATTTTTTGCACGCATTTTCTTCGTTAATTGCAGCTTATACCCATTGTCCTGTCTAATTAGTTCTTTGAATTGCTACTAAATCCTAGTAAGTACAAGCAGAATTGCACAGCGAAATACAATTGATTTGAACCGTTCCTGTTTGTTCTCAAGATATCAAGATTTCATAAATTGAATCAAATTGATATTGCCGAATATTCCCACAAACAAAAACGTCACAATACCTCCAACAATAACGACAGGCAACAACTTCGTCTTGAGTCTAGATTCTAGCTCTAGCAAGTAGAATCAGAATTGCAATTTTTTCTATACAATAACATCCACAACAATGCCTGCTTGTCGACATTGGTTTAGTACGCCTTGATATTTATAAGAGTCCCTGCTGCACACCACCAGCTTACTCAGACTCTTCAGGAATAGAGTTCATATAAAATATCTAAATCTAGATCTGTGCGTCCTTCTTCATCAGCATTAGAATCAGCATTGAGATGGAAATGCTCGGCATAGCCGAATAATGCGCAACGCAGCGCCGAGCGAACGAAAACGCGCTGTGACGCGCGGGAGCGTCTGTGAAAAACGTCTTCACGCCGTGCAGTTCACGCCCGCCCGAAAATAGTCTCCGAATGCCGTAATGCCGGCGTGGAAATGCACGAAGAACGTGCGCGTCTGCAACGTGTCAGCGTTTGTGAAGGCACTTATTTATATCGGAGGCGTTAAGGGCAATGGAACTCGGATCAGCAACGGCCGGCGGCGCCAAAAGGTGGGACGGCGGGAGCGTGGGAGGCCGGGCGCAGAGCAGCGAAAAATTAAGGGCAAGGGCAGGAAAGGCCTCTCCAGCTGGCAGGGCTGGATGGGCTGGATCTTGCGCTAGGTTCGCGATCAGCGCGCGGCTAAAAATATGCCCAAGTGCCAATAAAGCGTGCGCCGCTGCTTGGCGCTCATTAATTAGCCGCTATAATTGCGTATCAAGGCCGGGCGCGTCATTCATCATCCGCGGCCGTTCCTGCCGTTCCTGCCGTTTTGCAACGCCGGCGGCACTTCATGTGCGTTTCGCACGCACTTGCGCCACGTAATCGATGTTACCAGACAGCCAGCACTCCTAGTTGCACCAAGTAACAAATAACAAGTAAGAAGTAACAAGTTACATGTTTGTGCACCGTGCACACTTTGGGTAATGTCGCGCAGCGTTTTTCTTTGTGCCGCGCTTGTAAAACGCCAATCAAGGTGCATAATTAGTCACACTCGGCGCGTTGCGCAATTACGCCGATTAGATTTTCAATTTACAGCCGCCACTCGACTGAATGCGCGCTGCAAGAGCATAGGAAATATGCGGCGCGCGATTCTTTTTGATTGACAGGATGGAATTCGCGATTGCCGTGCGCGCCGCGTCCATAAAAGTAAAAGCCACCGACAATAAAATAACATTTCAGCGTTTATCAACTCCGCGCAGAAATAGCGCGCGCGCCAAATGGCACAAATCCTGCCGCGCAACGGCAACAAATGTAATACCAGCCGCGCGCTGCGCAGGCACGCATGGAGTTATTGTGCATTCTTTGGACCCCGACGGCCGGCGCGAGCGTGCCCGCAGCGGCGAAATAGAAATAGACCTTTAATAGTATAAATTTCAATTGAAGATAAAATTAGACACGCTCGGGGACGGTGAGTTGCTGCACAAATAAGGCGAATATCGAAACGTATTCTTTGTGCGACATTGCCTGCATCTACTGCAGATCAGTGGGGGAGCGGGGGGAAATACTCATTGTGCTTGCCTTGCATTTGTGCCGCACCCTTTAAAAACCGAATTCTTTTTATTTCCGCCGTTTTAACGAAATAATTACGCCCGCAGCGAGTGGGGCGCCCGGAATTGTCTCGCTGCATTGTCTCACGCTTGACTACTCGCCCATCTGTTCCGATCAGTAATTAAATATCGATTATAATATCGACTCCTTGCGACTTGGTGACTTGGTTACTTGGGTGACTAACGTGCGCCCAAACTAAGAGCGCGCGCAACAATGCAAACTCATTTCGCGCAGGAAATATCGAATCAATGATTGGCGCACTTTAGTCGCAAGCGCTCAAGACTTGCAACTTGCAACGACGTAACGCGCAGCGGAGTAACAGCCCAGCTGTTTTATAACTTGATTAGCGAATTGCTGCCCTTCCTTGCAAGACCTGCAAGTGAAAGTTCGCGCGCGCCGCGAATGACTTTCCAGCGTGCATTATTTACGCGCAGGTTTCCTGCAGCAGCGCGGCGGCCAACATCTGCGCGCGCCGAAGGAATCGAACATCAAGATGCGCGCCCGGCCGCAATTTATAGCCGGCGGCCGGCGGCGGCGCGGCGAATGTGGTTGAACCCGCGCGCGGACGGATCCGCGACGGTTCCCTGTTTCCCACATGCGCGCGGCCCGATTAATGAGCGAATTTATGAATGATGCCCCATGTTCGCGCTAAGCGGCCAAGACGCGCGCCGCCGCGCCGCAGACGTTTATTAATAATGCAATTTCTTGTCGCGCACTAAAAATAGTTTCGCCACAAGTTGCAGTCGGTTGGCGCGATGACTAGGATGCGACATGCGACATTGCGGCTTTCGGATAGCTGCGCAGATAAAACCTCATCGACTTCAAACTTTTCGGAAATTCCAATGACAGCCAAAAAACGCCAACGCCTGGGATGGCGCCAGGGCGCCGCGCCGAGCGAAATTAATCATCGCCCGAATAATCATTGGGTCTGCTCTATCTATCCATATCGAAATCAGTCACTCACTCACTCATCCCACTCCCCCATTTGTTTTTTTATCTGCGCAGCTTTGAGTTTTTCTACCTACTGCTTGAAGTTCTCCAGATTTCAATCTACACATTGAAATTTTTCAACATATTTGTGACCTCTGAAGGCATGAAGTCTGAAATGGAAATGATTTGTTCTGCATGAAGTTGAGTGAAATGTGAATCACTCCTCTTTCAGCTGGCGTTTGAATGCAGCGCATTTTGAAAGCAGAAAAATTCACGATCGATAAATGTCATATGTAAATATGCGCCACAATAATTATGTAAATGGGTTAAATGCGCTTAGATGAATTCATGAATGCACAATGCACAATAAATACTAATAATGACAACGTATAAATCTCGGCGAGCAAACACGAAGCGAGCCTGGCGAAGAAGATCCCAATAAACGATATAACATGACGATAATGGTATAATGCGCGGGGCCATAATATGCGCGCGATTTCTTGTCCTGTCATTCACCAAAATTGAATTATGGAACGGGAGTAGGAGCGCAGGCAGCGTGCCTTTTATGTTAATCACGAAATCGGCTTTCAACGCTTCTCAATGCGGCTTTCATTCGGCGCGCGTTTGGATTTGGTGTTTTCGTGTTTTCTTGAGATGTTCTTCTCGGCTCGGATGAAGCAATTGCCTGTGTTGACACGAAACATTAGCGTGACGCCCGCTAATGCCCCCTGCTTACTGCTAGTTTAAAAGATTTTTATGCTTTTCCGCCCAAAGGCGAGCGCTTCACAATCCACGATTCCGATTTCCGACTTCAGCCGCTTCGGGCTACGGATGCAGGAATGAAGCGCGGCCTTTGTGCCCGGAGCCTGTGGCTGCGGCCTGCTGTTCGGTGCCTGGCTGCACGCCGTAGTAACCGAATCCGAAATGCTCGAGTTTTTAAGACGTTTGAGAGCGGAGAGCTGAGAGCTTTCAAGCCTTGTTGCCCGCTGCTGCTCTCGTGTCGCTTCTTATAAATGTCAACGTGGAGTTTTTATTTTTAGCGCTTGGGACGCGCGCCGCGCTTATTCTCTGCGCGCGCGGCACGCTCCTAACAACGGCGGCCCAGCGAGTTTCCGAAAAGCGCGAAGACAAATTCCCGCCGTCATCAATTAAGCGCCGGAATTTCCTCAAAAATGCCACGCGCAGTTAATAAACCTGCCCGCCGGCGAATTATGAATCACAGCGTTTCGAAGGCGCGGCCAGCCGTCGCACGGCGTTTCTAATTAGTCATTGTGGCGTGCAATTAACAACGCCAAATAGGATCGCCCTGCTGTTTGATGTGTGAAAAATGGCGGGCGATTCAGGCGACATCGCCCGCTTGCATTTGCGCTCGCCGCGGAGCTGTGCGACTTTAAAAGACTCCTCCACATGTTGCGCGCTCCGGAGACGCGCATTAAATCGCAGGAACATCGTACCTACAGGCCGACAGCCCCGAAGCGCATGTTCCATGTAGTTCTTTTATTGAGCTGTTTCGGCCTGCATAAATTTCGCCTCCTTTTCATTCATATCGTCCTTTTGTCCGCGGCTGGTTATTGCCCGATCCGGCTTAGGGCGATAAATTACGGGCGTCACAAATCGCCGCGACGTCTTCCTGCTCGCCAATGAATTTCGATATTATATATGGGAATCAGTGCTTTCAATTGGAAGGGTGATTTATAAATCAATAAAAAGCGAAAGTTATAAATCGTCGCCGAGCTCTGCGAGTCGCCGAGGAGCCGAGGACATACCTGTAGATTGAAGCGCGCAAGTTCATCGGAGTGCATGGTGCCGGGCTGCGCGCTGACGAGGAGAAGCAAACGAAAGAATTATGCGCGCATTCGTGGAGAAGTAGATGCGACGAGATGAGATGATGAATGTGAAAATCTCTTTTTGGATTTGAGCGAGTAACGAACTGACTTGTGCCTGCGTCTTGCCATGCCATGTGCCTGCGCCTGCGCCTGTGCGTGGAAGAGAGAATTAAAAACGAGGAAAAAACGGCAATGAAAATAAAGCACGGCGAAAATAAGAATCAAACGAACGCAGCACTCGCTGGTGGAGCCTGATTCCCTAACTAGAATTTATGTTTCCTTTGAAATTTACACAATTTTAACGAATCAACATGAGTGCTTTACGCCATTCCGCGCGCTTCTTCATCACTCTTCATATTGTCGCGTTATTTACGAATCGCGCGTAAATTTTGCTGGGTGTGCGCCACATCAAACTAATTAACCCCGACGATTAATCATCGTTATACCAGCAGCCAGAGGCAGCATATAGGCTTTGGCTTTCGAAAACACGTCAAATACGCCACTAAAAAGTCGCTCTTGAAATGGCCATAAAACCTGCATCCTACCACATCACAACAGAATTAAATAATTAGGGCTATAAATTGAAGTGAAAGCCTTTGAATGCAGTCTCATTTGTTCGCATTTGTCAGCGGCCATCACTGCTTTACTGTGACTAATTGCGTGTCTTCTTCTCTGTGTTTTCCAGCACGATTATTTAATGAAATACGGGTATCTCAGCCACGATATGGTCGGCGCTGGCGCCCTGCGCACCGAGGAGTCCGTCCGCCAGGCGGTGAGGGATCTGCAGCGCTTTGCCCACCTGCCGGTGACGGGCGAGGTGGACGAGCGCACCGCGCGCCTGATGATGGCGCCGAGGTGCGGCCTGCCCGACCTGCAGCCCGGCGCGCGCTCGCGGAGGAAGAAGCGCTTCCAACTGCAGGGCCAGCGATGGCCGCACACGAACCTCACATGGAGGTCAGTATCTTATCGATCGTATTTTTAGCCCGCCGCGCGTGTGAGCGCGCCGGCGGGCCTTTTGTTGCGCGCATAATTTCTTTTGTTCGCCGAGCATGACTTTTTAAACGCCCACGCGCTGAACGCGCTCCACAAGTGGTCGGACCAATGCTGGCATCTATAAAACGCGGCGCGGAGCTGTGAAAGTTCCTGCATGCTCGCTGTGCGGCTGGCTACTTACTGAAAAGCTGTGTTCATGCTGATGAGGCGAGATGGCGCTAGGCGTACTGGAAAGCTCAACGCCTGCTAAGCTGGTTTCGGCAAAAAAGTTTGCCAGTTGCGCGTTTAAACTTTGACTTTTCAAGTGTGCGTGCGTGGTACGATTATGCTTTGCGTTTGGTGTTTTTGGATTTGGATTTTTTCCAAAGAATAGTAAGCGTGCGCTTCGTCGCATCGGGCGTTCGTATGTAGATAAGCTGGCGGTGAGAAGAAAGTAATTAGGTGCTCTTGGAGAGCACGTTTTGTTTGCTCTGCGATTCGCTTTCAATTTGAGCGCGATTCCGGGCTTTGCTGCGCGCTCGGCCGCAGCGCGCGCTTTCACGTTCTGATCAGTTGATCAAATCATTGCATTTCTTTCAAATTCCCCAAAGGACTTTAGACAAAGCCGCGCGGCGCCGGGGCGCATTTTACCTTTATCTCGCCGCCGCGCTGTGCCTTGCCGCCTCGCGGTTTAATATATTTTAGAATAGCTGCACACTTATCCGTCTTAGCGACTGCAGGCGGGGAGGGGTGGGCTGGGGGTGGGGGGGCGTCGGCGGGGGGCAGTCGTCGCGTCAATATTTACCATTTGTCGCCGCTGGCGAAATCGACCAGTTT
>JAODGB020008103.1:0-14192 GCA_027574905.2 Earota dentata | reverse complement strand
CGGCGCCTCCACCTTCGGGATGGCATAAATGATCGGTCGTTTCTTCGCGTGCTTCTTGCAGCGCATGGAGTAGAAGGTCGGCGAATAGCACTTGTGTTTTTTCATCTCGAGCGAATTAAAACGTTTATTGTCGAGGATCGCGTTCGCGACGCTCGCGGCGTCGTCGGCGCTGCGCGCCGGGTTAATTGCGTTTCTATTAATATTGTCTAAGTCTGCCGAAAGGTTTATACCGGAGGCGGTGCGCCGTATGTCTGGCTGTCGGGGCGCGCGCGCCGGCTGATTAAATGGATTAGAAATCATAAATGGATTCGCGTTGACAGTGCTAAATGGATTCGGCAAATTGCTAAAACTCCGCACCCGGTTGTAATAGTTGAAAGGATTTATTTGCGGATTCGTGCGGATGGCGCTCACCGTATTAGCGCCCGCGTTTTGGTGGAAACTTCGCGGCAAATTATAAAATATCGGCGGCATGAAGTGCAAATTGGGGCTGGAGAATTGCATATGCGCCGGCATGTGGTAGAATGAGGGCCAGTGATTGAAGCCGGGGAAAGAGTTCGGCGGATACATGTGATATGTTTGGAAGCCGTGGAATGATTGATTGCGTTGGATTTTCTTTTGATTATAGGACGGCTGGCTGGTGTTCGCGATAAGCGATTTCGTGGACGGCGAGTACGGTATGGCAGTGCCTTGTATTATCGGCGAAATAACAGAAACCGGCTGCAAAAATAATAAAACAAAATCCAAAATAAAAATAAAACGTAAATTCAGCTCAAGCGTAAATAAATCAAAACACAAGCGCGTTGATACGCATACGAAAAAAGTTGGAAAAACGTAATGCGTACCTATATCACTTGTGTGATATACAGTGCGTCCCACTTTGAAAGTACAACCAAAATCATAAAATCAATCCAATGAAATGAAAACACGTTGCGAATAGATTATCACAGTTATTGGCGATAAATCACATAAAATTTAGAGCTTTCAAAATGAGTGCCCTGTAAGTACCCGCGCTGCATAGACACAAATGCATAGCAAAATACGAAGGCACATCGTAAAAATTTAAAAGCTCCAAGAAGAAAGAGTTATTGTATCGCGGACGGCGTACGTACTTTATTTGGTGGGTTCTGCATGCCGTGGAACGGAAGGTTCTCGTAAAAACCGTTGTCCGGATCAGTAAGGGGGTCTGCTGAACCGCCACCCGGTGGAGCAGCCCCCAATCCCCCCTTATCTTGTGTAGAGGACGGGTTCGGTGCTGAAACATTAAACAGCAACGAGATTAAAATCACATTTGTCCGATATGGTTACGCCGCGCGCACATTATCGCTGGCCAATCATTTCAATCAGATTGAAAAATTTGATTCGCCCAAAACGCCACGCCGCATTCGCATTCATCCAGCACGGCGCGGCATCAAAAAGCTCGACGCTCGTCAGCTCGATACCGAATCGGAATGGAAGCTTGCGCCGCTGCGTCACAATCGGCGAATCAACAACATACACATATCTATTGTTTCGATATATTTATATATAGAAATTCGTGAAATATCGGAAAATAGCGAAAGCAAAAATACAATTTGTTGTGTGCGCTTAAAGTAAAGCAAACAAACGGGCAAGGCAGGCCAACGAGAGCGAATAAATAATGCAAGAAGTAGATAGCGCGACGTGAAACGTGAACGAGTTCCGTGGTCGGCGAAGAGGAGCGGGTGCAAAAAGTGGAGGCACTTACGGAGTCCTGGTTTCTTTCGCTTCCTGGATGCGGCAACAACATCCGTTTGCGTGGGGCTACTCGGGGCGTCTTTAAACTTTTTAAACGTCACAACTATAAACGCGTGCAACGGCAGGGAAAACACAAACAGAAACTTTTAGCAAACTGCGATGGAAAACAAAAACAAACGATGCGAGGCAATCAAATAAAATTAAATGAACATCGCCACTCTCCACTGCACTTCGTCGGCGGCTGCCGGCGGAAGTGACGTGCGAAACCAAAGGATATGCAAATTAATTCGTTACATTATCAAAATGAAACAAAAAATGAAATAAAAGCCGCGTTTCCGGGCATATCGATGAAGTGCAGTTTGAGAAAGGCATAAAGATTACCTCCGGCTGAGCCACGATATACGCCGAACGGCAGTGCGTCTCCATCGTGCCGCAATCCGAGCCACTCCTTGAGCTTCGCTAATCTCTCATAAACTTTATTTCGACTCCTTATGTAGGGCGCGCGGTGTCCGGGCTTGAGCGGCACCGACGTCGTCTTGTACTGGCTGCCAGCTAGCGGCGTTAATTGACTCAAGCTGTGCATCTTGTTAACATGCACCAACACGCCCGGCTTCAGCGGCCACTTCGTACCTGACGTGTCCGGCGATTGTCCATCGGGTCTGGGTGCCAAATCAAAATTATAACAAACAGCCAAAAGCAAAAATAACTCCAAACTCAAAATCATCACAAAACACTCTTCGCTCGATCAAATCTTGCACCAACACAAAGAGTGAGTCCTTTGAAAAGTAGCAACAACCACCATATAGAAACAGCGCATACTAATTCGTACTTATATATTATTATAAAAGAAGTGTACATACAATTTGCGGCACGCGAAAACATTTCGCAAAACTTAATTGTAGCATGCTTAGATTGTTAGTTTTCAACTACCTTGTCGACCCAAATATGTTACTCTACCGCAAGGCACGAGAGGAAGTCCTAACACGTCAGGACTTTGAGTGCAGAGGAACCTACGGAGTTATTTTAGCTTTGAGTTAGTAACCAAACTAAATCCCACCCGCGCCGGTTTTAGTGAGCGCCGCCGGAATCACAAAGTGTTGGCCGCCTGCATTACTTTGCAAACGCGCGAGATATTTTACATGCGCGGATGGAAGCGCATGTATTATTCGTTTTGCCGCAGCTAGCCGGAGCGCACGTGGCATCCCAGAAACAGTTAATTGATTAAAGTAATAGCAGAGCGCACACATCGCGATCCAGGCGGCGCTGGGCGCCAAACTTCAGCTTCGCAATATGTAGCAGTGTTTGAGGGCCTGTCCTTTATTAATGTAGCATTAGATTACACCTAGAACTTTGTCCTAAATTACGCATATAATAAATTTAACAGTGCGCATTGAAATTTCAGAATTTTGTTATATGTGTAGTTTAGGAGAAAACTAGGAGTTTGTTGACACTTTCCGCTTTCGAATTTTTGACTATTGTGCAATACTAACTTGTGAACAAACAGAAAGAAAAAGCTGAAGAAATGTGCGCCGGATAAGAAAACAAGCTAAACAAGAAAGTGCATTGGGTAAGAATTGGGGTGGTTTGTACATAGTTCACGTGTATGTGCAAGTGCAACATTAAAACATTAAGGCTTACCTTCAACCATAAAGAGTTACACAGAACGTAAATTTATGGAAATAGAATGCTTGCAAACCGAAGAAAATGCGTGATTTTGAATGAAACTTAAGGTGTAATGAAATTAAAACAAACAATTTAAAAAGAAGTAAAATGCAAATGTCACAGAAGTTGCTATTGCACAAAGAATTAGGTAATCGATAGCATAAAAGTTAGTTCAGTTCATAGTATGTGTTTTAAGTGAAATCAAGTGGCAATTTTGAGTAAAAAGCGCTTTGATAGTAATGAGAGAACCGGCACAAAAGTAATCAATGCTACTTAATGCATGCTAAGTAGAATTTTATAGCTTGCTCATAATGTCGCGATTTTTGCAATTTGCGACCAACTTAATACGCTTTACGTTGGTAGAATGGTAACATGTAAAACAATCAAGAATTTATAGGACGCCGCTAATGTACATAGATTAACGATAACGATTTGGGTTGATGTTGAGGCGATGCCCAAAACAGTTATTACGGAATCGTTAACCGCGTTGTTAAGTTGGTCTCGCAACTAGGGTGTTTGATCTTGATCTTAAATACTCGATCCTTAATAATTTTCCAGGCAGTCTAGGCTTTCTAGGCAACGATGTAATTGGCCCTGATTTAGAACCGCGATCAAACTCTCATCCTGTTTCAAAGTGCATTTTACTGTGTTTAGTGATGAAATCGGGTCGTTCGAAAATGTTCGAATATGTTTGGAAATATGATAAAGGCAAACACTTACTTTTCGCGTTCTTCCATTTCAACTGCGTTAGTATCTATTGTCGATACGAATGTGAATCAAAGGAAAAACAATTAGTTTGATTAGATTGGCAGTCACAGAAAACGACAATCAAGGCATTAATGTGTTAAATAAATGCGTTATGGAGTGGGACTTACATTTGTTGTTGGCGCGTTTCCTGCGACAGACGAGCCAAATGATGATGCAGATTACAATCACAAAGAATATGAGGCAGACGACGATGGCGATGATTAGGAAGATGTTGTTGTTGGTGAACTGCTTCCACCACGGTATGACGCCTACAACACAAGCACATTTGATAGTCACCGGCGAGTCCAGCGCGCAGTTTGTTTGCATAGTGTGTATAAACAATGCGATGAATCCACCAAAACCAGCAAAACATATGATGCAACAAGTGCTGAAATCAAATAATTTTTCGCAAGCCCCCATAAACAGCGCCTCTTCCGAGGTGCGCAGGCCCGCGGCAGGAAAGCTATGACAACCCAGGAGAAAAGTGTTGTACTATGTGAGCGTGCTAAATGAACCCATGTGCATGCATTTAAGTAGACGCAACGCGCAACGAAGAAGGAAATTTTGCTCCAGCTGAATTGGATTGTTTCTTTACCTGGCACTCCGATTTGACTACTTTGCTCCTGGTACGCTACATGAAAACATCAACAGTGTTTCGTAAACTAACGCTAGCACACACTATGCGATTGTATGTCGTGTGTATGTGTGTGTGTATGTGTTTCGGCATGGAGTGTGTATCTGGGCGTGGAGAGTGGGTGGGCACGCTCGAAAGCGGCTTTGACTTCGTGTCCACGCAAGGCAAATGTTTTCGTTTCGCTTACCGGTAACGTCGCGCTCGCAGGGCGAGCTAATCCCCACTGAGTTATTCACGAAGCACTGATACGTCCTGAAGGAATCGACGCTCGAATCCAATTTGAGATAGCCCTTGAGGCCCCGCTGGACCAGCGTGGCGCCTTCGACCGAATCGTTCTCCCCTTTGATTTTCCATGTGAAGGTCACTTCTTGGGGATTTGCGTGCGCGGTGCACTCCAGCGCCATGCCGCCCTCGAACTCGGTCGTCTCAATGGTGCAGCTGGGCGCATCTGAACGTGAAACGCAAAGACAAACAAAAGTTAGCGACTCGTATCGAAAAGGACGCGTGGGGTGGAGGCGGGCGGCACTCACATTGCACGTTCAGATAGACGTTGGTTGTTTCGTTGCCGTGCCGGTTCGATGCTTCGCAAATGTATTTGCCGGAAGCCGAGCGCGGCACGGCGCCCAGATTCAGGATGTGACTTTTGACGATCGGCTCCGTGGAGCCTTCCTGCCGCCAGACGTAGCTGAGCGCCGGATGCCCCTTCCCGGTGCAGATCACCTTCTCGGGCTTGTGGTTCTCGACGACGGAGACGACGCGATTCGACACGGTGAGATTCTCGGGCGGATCTAATCAGATTTTTACGATAAGTGCTTGCTTAATAGTCATCGCATCGGTACTTACAGTCGACCGCCATCTCAATGGTCGAATTAACGCCCGGGCCGATGCCGTTGCTGGAACTTTGGCAAGTGTAATTGGAAAGTGGTGCGGTGCGATCGAGCATTTGTCCGGGCCACGCAGTCATGTTCCACACCTATTAAGCGAATTCAATTGGATTAGTTTATGACTCAATTGACGGTCGCGCGCCAGCCTTACCAGAGTGGACTCGATCGACTCGAAGTCGTTCTTCCGTACGTCCGCAGGAAGGTTCTTGTTGGTGACGTAGTAGAGCGGGTTGTCGTCGACGTTGAGCAGATGCCCGTCCTTGTACCACGTGACGGAGCACATCGGCGAGCACTCGACGCGGCAGGTCAGCGAGATGTTCCTCGCAGTCATCAGCACACCCTGATAGGAGGGCAGGTTGCGGATGAACGCCGGCGGCGCGTCCACGTTGATGAACTTGCTGGCGGGCTCGCTGCGCCCGCCCTCGTTCGAGGCGATGCAAGTGAAATTACTTTTCGTCTCGAGCAGCACCGGCGAGATGGTCCAATTGGCGGTGGTCACGTCGGGCACTTGGTACGTTCCGCGATACCACAAGTACGTAATGTTTTCTGGCCGGCCGGGATGATCGACCGAGCATTCCAGCGTGACGGAAGCGGTCTTGATAACTTTCGAAGGGGTGAATCGCAATTTCGCGGGCTTGGGGGGATAGTAGACAATCAGCTCGGCCGGGTCGGATTCCGGGCCCCAGCCGGCCGTATTCATGCCCTGGCAGGTATAGTTGCCCGCCATGCCCTCGACCACATTCTGCAAACTGATTAGGCTTGGGTCGACTTCGCAGAACTGACCGCCGCCGCTGCCGCTGCCATCGCCACCATCTTCCCCGGACGCATATGCGCCCTCCTCGCAGTCGGGCAGCTCCTTCAGCAGGGCGCCGCCCAAATACCACCTGACTTTTAATAAGGTCGAAGGGTTTCCGGACGTCACCGAGCACACCAGCGTCACGTTCGCCTGATCTTGCACCTTCACGGGTGTTTGCGGATCCATTATCACCTCGACGCTGGGCGGATCTGAAAAATAAATGTTAAAGACATTGCGGATGGCGCCGAGCGCGAGCACAAAAACGCAGGAAGGGAGAGGAAATAATGATTGATTTTCCTTACATTCCACGTTGAGGTAAATCGTCTCGTCCGACTCGGCCGAGCCGACTTCGTTCTTGCAAGTGCACGAGTATTCGCCCATGTCCTCCCTCGACACGTTCTGAATCACCAAGGGAAGGTTTTCAATAGTGCCGCCTGTGTATTTCGGGTTTTTCGCGATCGTTAGATTCTGGCCGTTTTTCGTCCTGCGGAAAGTAAAAGCGTGATGACATCACGGCGCTACGAATCACCGCGCGTAATTACCAAGTTACACCGAAGAGCGTCATCGGGTTGGAGATGTAAGTGCAGAGCATGATAACGTTGCCCGACTCCAAGGTGGTGATGTTGGGCGGGGAAACCTGGACGACTGGTGGATCTGTTGAAATTACCAATTAATACTCGCCGCGATAACAGCGCCGAAGTGTAACGGCCATGGAACGATGCACTTACAATAGACGTCGAGCACGAGCACCTCGTGCAGAGCCGGCTCCTGCTGGTTCTTCATCACGCTGTTTTCAGCGTAGCAGTGGAACGCGTTGCCGTTCTCGTAACGGCTGGCTTGGAATATGAAGCTGCTTTTTGTCGTAAACGTCCCGTCGCGCTAAAGGCAAAGCCACGGATAAAGAAAAAATCAAATTTAATATCTTATCAAGGCCAATGAAAAAACACTCCAAGTTACCGGCAATAAGATCATGAAAACATTCGGATAAGTAAAATGTTTTGCGCAGTCTGGCTTCCTTTTTTTCTTCTTCCAGAAAGACAGAGCCGGAATATTCACACAATAATTTCGTGAAACTTAACGAATAAAAGTTACGGAAACGAAGCGGCATAGAAATATAAGTGTACCAAGGGAGCACAGCGCGACGTGGGAGCGAAAATCGTGTAAAGAAAACTTTTCCCCCCACGCCTTTTTCCGCTCGGGCCTCGGTCGCAATGATAAAAGTCGCGTCCTAAGTATATGGCCTCGTGACCGGAAATGAAAACTTTCTTCCTCGCATGTAAATGTCGCGCTCGTAATATATTATTCGCATTAAAAAAACTGCGCGTTGCAAACTTGTCAGTTACGCAAGCGGGGAAGGGCTCGGCGCGCGCCGACGACGACTAAATTTCCTATTTATTGTCCTTTTATTTCCCGGACCATGGGCCTTCAGCGGCAGCGGTTGGCGCAAAGAAGCGCCAGCGCCAGCGCGCGGCAAACGATTTCCCCCTTTTGGCGGGGCACCCCATCTCTTTCCGAAGCTACTTTAAAGTGACGGCGGTGCATGGGAAAGGAGGGACGGGCGCGCCCGATTCGGATGAAATTTATTAGCCCTAGCCGGGAGGAAGCCGCCGCAACTACATATCTTATTAACTGCTCTTAAACAGTAATTACCGCAGACGCGTCCAATAGGGTTCCAGCGCTTCTTCGCAACCGGCCAAAATTCAACTTAAAACTACAAAATCATTAAAAGTGCCAAATTAGGATAAGTAACTATATGATATTGTTGAATCCTGCAATTAGTTTTATCTTGCGAAGATAAAAATAAAAAGAGGTCTGTTTGGCATACTTACGTTTTGAATTACTTTCGTCACTAATGGCTGTTTAAGCGTCAAACAGCGTCGCAGCGGCGTGCAACAGAAAAGGGGGAGAACGTTAATTAATTAACCGACGAGAAATTAGAACCGATTCCGGTTCGCTCGTCGGCAGCCGCCGCATCTGCGCGGCCTACAAGCGCGGCATTTGCGTAAGGTCAAGGAGAGCGACATAATTTAACCCGGAATATAAATTTCTGAAAGCTGCACACAAATTACTTCAATAAATCTAAATTATTATATCGGAACCGCTGCGGGGGCGGCCAGGAATTAGGGTGCGCGAAGTTGTAGCTCCGGGTGCCTCCCGATCCGGCCCAGATTCGGCGGGTAAGAAGCAGGCAACGCGCAGGACGTGTCGATATTATGTATGCAGGCTGGATTTATGCGCCGCGCGATGCATGCGCGTTTTGGTTTACGAGTGGTGGCGTTGTAACTAATTTGGAAGACGTGACGACACCAAGTATCTCCGTACCAGACATTATCCGCATAACAGCGGACAATATATCGCACATATTTCCCCACTTCCGCATGATAGCGATGAACTGGTAAGAGCCTCCTGCCCCAAAATGATATGATTTTCGACGAACGAAAACCATTGGTGATTGACATAAAATTCAGTTAATAAAGCAGTGAAAAAACTATATCTAGCCCGTCTGTGATAGGCACTCCCCATACTGCCGGCAGACATAAAATATCAATATTATATCGAGACAGGAACGCAAAAGTGTGTTGCTGCAATAAAATCAAGAACACTTGTACGCGACAAAGTGATACGCGTGCAGACGGAATAACAGGAAAACACGAGGAGCGCCGAAACTTAATAAAGCGAATCGTCGTCCGCGGCAAACTCGCTTTCGCGTCCCGATGCCTCCACACGCTCCGGATGCTACTTATGATAGACGCAATAATACGAAATCGGGCCAGACAACGCCGCCCGCTACGGGGGTGAAAGCGCAGACATGCGAAACAAACGATGAGGGGGGAGGCAACATCATGAGGCACCACCACGGCCCACGGCACGTGCACCGCCGCTGATAGAAGCGCGGCGACAAGCGTGCGATGTGCGCCTGCCGCGGAATAAAGGAAAATAGAATAAGAAGCGCAATAAAATAGGAGAAAGAAATGCGCAGCTAGTTTCGCCGCCCGCAGACATATGCCGGCGTTTTTCACGACCGCTCGCCGGCCCGGTATCATCCGCGTCGCACACGCCTTAGGCGCGCTTTATTAAATGTACAAGACATCCAGGACTCACCATCTTCTGCGGCTCCGTCTGGATGAACTTTTGGTCCGTGATGGGCTGGCTGCCGTTGAGCCACTTAACGTCGGCCGCGGGCCGCGCGCCGAACACATCGCAGATGAGCATCACGTTCGATCCCTGCACCACGTGCCCGTTGACGCCGCTGAGCTCGATGCCGGTGGGCTTAACTGCCAAACACAGACAACAAGCAAAGTTTTAATCCGCATCATCAATTATTACCGGCATGGACCCATCTGACCATTAGACCACAACGCATCATCGGCCCTTTTTCTGTTGTTGGTAGCCGCATGATGGTCATGATTTATTAACCCAATGAAAATGAAAAATTATCAATTCTTCTTTAATATAGTTGTTATCGGGCCGCTGGCTTTCCCATCCATGGCTAATAGACATTCACGACTGCAGATGGTATTAATCAATATTAACGCACCGCCATGAGTGCAGCGCGCGCTCGCGCCATCCGAAAGAGATTTTTCAGCTGAGAAATTATTCAAACAATTTACTTTCGTACATAGCGAAGGCCAACCCCCGGCCATATAAGTGCTTCATGAATAGATGATTTATGCTTCCATTTATAAAATAGTTATCGTGCGAGGCACTCGCGCACGAGGATATTCCCTTTGCCCGGCGCATCCACACAGGCAAGCCCATGGTAACCCGCCTAGGTTCGAATGGTATGTGTGTGTCTGTGTGTGTGTACGCTAACGATACCAGATACTATGCTACGATGCACTTGCTAGGCGAGCGTAGATAAAGTCACTCGCAGAAGAAGCGCTTTATTGGTGGCAACTGCACTTATTCATTATTAACTCATTTAGTAAGCTGCGAAAGTTATTACATAGAGTTTATTTGCGCGCGCTTACGAGATGAGTTTTAAATGAAACAATATTGCGCAGAAAGTTATACCACAATTACCATTATGTCAATAATGTAGCTGTGAATAAAAAAAATTAAGTTGCTCGAAAAAAAAAATAGGAGCGTGAGCGGAAAATGGCAACATGGAATAAGAGCACGAAGAAATCTCAGCAGTCGTAAATTGCAGCGAGTTGTTAAAGCTTTCGCTAATCTTAAGTCGCGCAAAATGTGGAATTTGTAACCGACCGCTTAATGATCTTATTAAGTTGCGCTACGGGCGTACAAGTTTAGTCTCGTTGTCGATTTGCTTGCAAAATTCTTGGCGCAACGTAACTTAGACAACTAATATTCAAGCTTATGCTGATATCAGCCTTGTGCAAAGAAAAAGATTAAAAGCGCGTCAAATATTTACAAATTTCAAATACAGAAATATTAAATGTTAGTGTGGCATGTTGATAAATTTATAATTTTAGTTATCTCAACGTTAAGTGCTTGAAAAATGTTGTACATGTTTTGCGAGTTTTGAGTAAAAACATTTTCTGCATGATTTGAATTGTTTTGCATGATTTGAATTTCAAATATTTTCCTGTTGCCAATGGAATAACTAATCGATGCGCATGATAACAGCCTAATTACACATGACGAATTAACTCTACACCGCTCCACTCAAATCCGGTAATATTGCATAGTAAATATTTATCGATCGATTAATGCAAGATGAGGGAGGCGCCCGGTGCAAGCTATTTAACGCTATGTAATTGTTCGATTGCATGTAATCGGCTTTCCGCCTTTTGCCCTCGACATAATTACGCGTTTGCGAATATTCTTCCTACTGGATTTCGCGCGCTACACTGCACAATCCGCTTTAGTAAAGTTTACCAATGCTGGTGCATTTTATTAACGAACGTTCTACTATTTTGCTATATTATTTCAACCATGTATTCACGGCATATCCACAAAAACAGAGCTCCACCTTTTCGTGTCTCGTTTATTAGATCACAAAGCTTGACCATGCCTAACAATGTTAATTGAGCGATAACGTCCAGCGACCGCTTGGAGAGTAATTATAAATGCCTCGCGTTGGTTGCAAAATTGCACTTGCGTTGAAAGCTCCCCAGCTCGGCTGTTTGCACACATTCTCTTTATTTTGGAGCAAATTGCGCGGCGCACGTAGCAGCGTGCACAGCGATATTTATCCAAATGAAATGTAGTTTTTGTCCCAGACTGAATGCTCAACGGGGCGCGAAATTTATTCAGAAGAATGTGCAAAGTGTCGAATAAAAAACGAAGCAGACTATAGAGATATCGACTCGGTTTGAGGGCTTCCCAACTAAAAGCGAGCAAAAAAATAAATAACTTCGCTCACCGTTTACGTCGGCTGTCATCCAGGAGACGATCGGCTCATCCATTGCGGCGCTCTCCACCCTGCATTCGAATTTGGCACCCAAATCGCCACGGGATAACGTGAATTGCAGCTTGGACGTGCCGGTGCCGGTGCCGTCGCCGTTCTCGTGCGATCCATACGGAGCTGAAAGCAGACAGAACAAAAAAGAACGCAATGAATGCAAAGCATCGAATCACATCGGGTGCGAAACAAAGCGAGCGGTTGGGTGTCATCCCTTCCAGCTCGAATGTCTCGAGAGCGAATTGTTTCGCCATCGGTATCTATTATAAATTGTCACCGCGGAATGCGCAATATTTTGCGACCGGCGGCAAAAACTCGTAATGTCGTCGAAAGTTGCGTCAACACTTTGAACTGCGACAGCGGGGATAAGAAACGCCATTGTGGCGGCCGCCGTCCGGGTCGCGATGATTTCACCGCGACCGCGAACAACCCCCGATTGTGGGGCGCGACAATATAAAAGGGACTTCATGTACGTGCGACAGGACAAAGGCGCACACGGGACGTGGAACAAATCAAATGAACACAATGTAGTTGCGTTTTTCTTCTTTGCTCGCGAGCCAGTGGGCCAATTTATACGATTCGGTAAAACTAAAGCCTTGGGAGTTGTCTTCCCCGGACGACGTCTTCCCATCTAGTTTTTACGTAATTCGCTGATTTCAGCGTCGGCCGCGGTGGCCTTTTTATACGCTCTATTTTTTTTGCTTCGAGCGGCCGGTGAATCAACTTTAACGGAGATAAATGTCTTCGGAATTAGGAGTTTTTCCGCGTCTCAGAGCTGATGACTTGATTGTTAATCGCGAGCGTCAAGCAATTTCAATAATTGAAAGCACGACAAGGTTTTTCTCGCATTTGGGGAATATCAGCTTTGAAGCCTTCATAATCACGACTCACGACGCGCCGCACCGCGCCAAAAAAGCTTTGCCCGCTGCTGGATATGCGCGCACGAAATGAATCGTTGCCCCGGGGGGCTTTTCTTTGCCGTCATCAACTGGGACTGATCAAATACAGAATGTGCTCGTACTAGCAACAATAAACTAGTCACAAAATCACATTTCAAAGTTCAAAGGGTAACTAAACTTCTAGTTCAGACAGAAAAAAAATTGCAATTACCATGTTTAAAAAATGTTGTCACTTCTTTGTGATTTGCCAAGATTTCTGTGAGTGAGCGTTTTAAAATGTTCATCTAGTTGTAAAACACTTTGTATTATGGCTGTCGGAGCCTTGGACGAGAATGAGTCGAGCCGGGAAAAGGAAATTGAGTCGAGTGTCCCGAAGCTTATCCTTTATACAACACCCCGCGTCGGATTCAATACGCACGCTGGACAAACGTTGGCATAATGCGGCCGAGACAAGTCAACTCGCTCCCAGCTCGGGCGAGCGTAGTTTAGTGCGCGCGGGGGGAGGAAGCATTTGAATATAAACGTAAGACGACGGCAGTCGTCATACATTCGATCACATACACGGCCATCGTCCATCCCCCCTAACCGTATGCGTGCGTGTCCTCCTGCTCGTGTATGCGCTGCCGTTCGCTGGAGATTTATTCGTCGACATTTAGGAAACTTTATACAAACATCGTGGGGACGCGGTCCGTCAGACAGCGTCCAATATTGGGGGCGCAGCGCATACACGCGCAATGTTAGTTTTCCGTCGCGGTGTTGGTTTAGTACCTAGACGCGGGCAACCCCTTTTTATAAATTGCCCGCTTCCATCATCGTGATGACTGTTATAATGACGAAAACATTTCTTCTTACTGCGGCAGCGACAGCGCGCTCGGCGACGGCGACGGTGACGGAAAAAATGCGCAAAAACTTCGTCCAGCTTCCAGCGCATTGCAAAGTAATGAATTTTACATTTCAAGCTGCTGGGATTTCAGAGGTTCCCCTTTTCAGCGATATGTATAATTTTTTATTGCAATGCGTTTTCTACAGTGTCAACTTGAATAATTTTAACATAGTTTTGATAAAATGACAAATAATCTCCGGTAGGTGTTTAAATAAATGTTGCGTTATATTTACATGAGTGTTTAAAAAATTCATAAAGCACATATAATCCATTATTGCACAAACAATCTATTTTTAATTGAATTTTAGATTTCAATTCAGCAGAAAAGTAAAGCAACTGTAATTGCAATTGACGTCATAAATTCATTTTTTCTACGATCACCTCTAAAATAGGTTATTATCGTGCCACTAACAACGCGCTAAATTCCTCTTTAAGAACGTGTTTCAATATCAAACATTAATGGCTTCATTATCACACTAATTAGGTAATGAACTGTGGTCACGTGGTCAAGTGCACCGTCACAGCGAGGTTTGTTTGGTTCATTGCCATGGTTACTACTTGATACTTTACACACTAATTTCATAATAGTTATTTATCATCTTAAAA